>CM061533.1:270213207-270258239 GCA_030545055.2 Neoaliturus tenellus
AGGCGAGCCCCACACAAGGTACGTTAAGAGGATTCCCACACCTTCTTAAAACAACACAGTTTATGCTTAAGTATATATTGAATTTATTTAAGTCTTAGGTTTAAACATAAGAAACTAAATACAATATTGAAAAATGGTTATTTGTATTGTTGTAAATAAATTAATAATTGAATGTAATATTTAAATGGCAGTTGTGTTAAAAATGTTTTATATAAACAAATATTAGCCAATCAAATGGGGTTTTACGCTTATATCGGGGAGAATATATAGTACTTATATTAATATTTTAAGGTTAATTTAAGTTAAAGATAAATTATAACATTACTATATTTATGGCACCAAAAATTTGTTTTGGTAGTGAAGAGGTAGTTTAGAAAGAACAAATTAAAAAAAACAATTGCCACAATTTTTATATACAAGCCTGTTAATTATAACAGTGGATAATTTTTAACAGATATAAATCGACAAATAAGAAGTTAAATACAAAATTCATATTTTAAAATTAACATTTTAAAAGCGTATTATTTTCCCAAGTTATACAATATTTTTTATATTTTATGTTGGGAGCTTTTGAGTATTATATTAGAGAGGTGAATAATAAATATTTATCATGCACGCTTTCTGAATTTATTCAATTTTCTCCTGATACTATGAAGGTACAACTTTCGAATAAAATGGTTTTAAGTTAGAAGAACTATTTCAGGGATGGCCGTAATGTGTTAATTTTTTAATATTATTAAGAAGTTCATTATAGCGAATTTCCCTGTAGAGAATACGCTATTACGGTAGTATCCATGGTAAGACCTATGCCAGGGACCACTTTACTTTTTCATTTTGGGGTCCCCAGAAGCCAAAAACACCATTCATTCATTTTAATATATATATATATATATATATATATATATATATATATATATAGGCTATATATATTTTGAAATATGTAAAAAATAATAACCATAAGTACCCTTTTAGAAACATTAATTTTTATTGCACTGACATGTTTCTTATTTATATATATACTATGTATATATATATATATATTTATATATATATTATTTAGATATATAATTTATATATATATATATATATATATATATATATATATATATATATATATATATATATATAGATTGGTCATTCATTAAGCCAAACCTCCGTTTGACTGGTCAATTATCATTTTATGCCTCCAGAAGGAATTTTTGCCTCCGAAATGAATTTTTGCCTCCGCGGAGGCATCAAATACTAATCACAAAACTCTTGAAAAATCTGCAGCCAGTTCTCATCTCAATTTCTCTCTGAATCAGAAGAGCAGCCATATTGGATTCGTTTGTCAACAATAAGCTGAATGTCTTGATAAAGGTTAGTATGTCATATTGTTGTATTACTTACTTTTAGCACAACCATAAATTAATTATAGGTTGACTGTGATTATTGTTGAAATTGAGTTAAATTAATTTATTAATCTTAAATTAGTCTGGTACGTATTTACAAGCCTACAGATTACTGTAAGTAGTGTTGTTAAAATATTACATTTTCAGAAGTCATAACTAAAGATATGGTTTCTGATATTAAATGATTAGATTTTTTTATGGTAATTCATATCAAACCTAACCAAAATATAAACAATTGAATCAATCGATAAAATGAATAAGTTACTGTAAATAAGCCTACATTTGTTTGTTCAATTCATTCCACTAATTAACTTAAAACTAATGTGTTTTATATGTTAGCGATCAGTGGTTAATGGCCTAGTTTTAGCTTATATTTTATCATCATCATTGAGAGTATGCATTTGTTGCATGTTGTTAAAAATCAAATAATAGGATAACCTAACCTCACAGAGCCCAACTAAACTATTCTAGTTGTGTTAACTTTCCAATAAAAGGCAAATATTTAATAAAAACTAGGCCTACCAAATTTATTTTTGATTGTTTTTAGCCAGGCCTACCAAATGTCAATATGAATATTTTTAGCTAACAATGCAGCATAGCTTTTTATTGGTTGACTTTGTCAACAATGATTGTTCATGCAGGCAAAACTACAATAAAGTTGAATACACAAATGTAGATAAACGATGTTTTCTTTTACCTGCGAGAAAAAGTCAGAATTATAAGATTAAAATCAAAGTACAGGAATAACTTCCACTGAGAAAAAGTATGAGTTCTGGGATATGTACCACAAGCTACTAAGTTGGTTCGCTACAGCTAATACAACTTTTATCTGTTGTAAAAATGTATTACTAATATATATTGGATGTTTAAAATTAATATTCTAATATAAATTTATATTCTAATTGACATTTATTAAAACTTGTGCAACTCTATAATAGGCTATTCAAATGATAATACGCTACAAATCTCTTAGTATGACTAGAACAGATAAATGTTAGCACAGCGGCAACGATGAAACTTGTGCCTTATTGTGGCAACATAAGCTGTAGCCTTCATGTGTAGAACAAGTCAGACTTTCTTCTCAGATGCTTTCATTCTGAGTTTGAACTTAGAATAAAACATTTCACAGGTGAGCTTTACCTTTAGATCAGCATTCAGACTTTAATCTCTTAGGTAAAGATAAATTGTTTTATCAAGTTGTTGGCCCTAATATGTTTTAATATTCTCTCTCCATTTCTCCTGCAGAAGAATTAACTGGTAAATTTGGTTGTTAGTAGTTATAATAGGTTGTAACAATTAGTAGTCTACATTATATTGATTTGTTTATTCAGGGTTTGGCTCAAGCTAGCATCTTGGCCACCTCTTCAGCCGAGCCATGTGAGGAAGTCAATACCAGCATCTTTGTACTTTCTTCTACTTTTCATCTTCGTGATTGCCTTCTGTGGTCTTCATGGATCATTGCCGTTTCTTTTTTCAGAAGGTATTTATATATTTCATTGTTTGGTAAGGTATTTATTATTTTGTAAAGGTAAATGCCCCAAATACCGACACTGTATACCAAATACCGGTACCAACACAGTCACATTTAATCATTGATTATGATCTCTTTGTCGTGTGTATTAGCTACTTTAAAAGTCAGATGAGTTTACAATCTCTTTTTCTTTAAGAGAGAAGAAGGCCATTTGTTAGTGCTAGGCAGAGCCGCCGAGAGGGGGGGGGGCAGATTGGGCAGATTGCTCCGGGCCTCAATAGATAAAGGGCCTCATCTTCAGGGGGTTTTTCTCCATACTTACGGAAGTAAAATTTTACCTCTGCATAGGCTATGTACCACCATATATTTTTCAAGACCTATCAAAATCTAACAAAGTAGGCCTATAGCCCATGACCCGAGTACTGATCAGCCTGTATGAGTCTCCGAGGTTTGAAGCTCTGTGTCAGTGAACAGACTCCGCAGCGCCAAGCCGCCACATGTGCTATACCATTTGGCAGCTATACCACCTCAACCAAAATATTTTGCAACCGGTCCTTCACGGCCTCAATTTAAAAAATATTGCCATGTCTGTTTGTTGTTCCAAGTATAAAAGATACAAGAGATACAGTATATAAAATAAAACTGTCTTTTGGTATGGTTTATTCCATAATTAGGTATATATTCTTACTTTACATAAAACTTTGCTCAATATGACTCACATGATCGTTAGGCCTTGGTTAGGTTAGGTAAATATAAGTTTTTAGATAGGCCTACCAGTATTGTATACTAACTAAGACTGTAGGCTACATCAATAACAACCACTTTTAACACAGTTGGTACTTCGAATATGACTTTCAGCGTGGTTTGATTTGATTTCTAAATGTTTTTTATATTTATTTACTACTAAATTGTCTTATTCAAGTAATATGCCATATTCGTATTCTACATGAAATTCCGCGTCATTTGAGTACCGCCATGACATAGTATAAAAATAGTTCATCTCATGGCTTTTCCAAAACTTTTCTTGCAATTTCCGGTTTATTTCAAATTGGATGGAAATAAGTTTCACATATTTGTAATCAGCTTAACATACCGGTTAATTTGAGTACCCTTTTGACGTATTTTTGAATAAAATGGTCACTATCCAGTTTCCAAATTTCCACCGCTTTTCCGGCGATAACTTTGTTATTTATGAACGGATTTTAATAACTCTTGAACATTTGAGTTCAGCTCGGTTTCCCCGTCATTTTGAATACCCACTTAAACCATTTTACTTGAAAAATGTTTTTCCGGTTTTTCAGATTTTCCTGCATTTTCCGACTTTTTCCGTGGAAAAACTATCATTTAAAAAATTAGGGCGTAACTTTGGACAGTTTGGAACAAAAAAAATTAAATTTTTAAGAGGTGGCACATAAATGGCATAATTACCAACCCTGCCCTGGGCCAAAAAATTCTCTCGGCGGTCCTGGTGCTAGGAGGTTGAATGTGACGTCATTTCAGCTAACAGTCTAATTGGTTTCCACTAGAAACATAGAGATCTTCATTGGGGAATAAGAATTTGAATAATTATATGATTAGATTAACTTCTTTATTAATTGGGAACTAAATACCGTACCTAAATAAGGTTTCTAAATAATATAATCATTCAAGGCTATCATTTGACAGTTTTATGCATAATTATAAAATATTGTTAGATGTTACTGGTTGTGTTATAGTATCATAAGTTAACTGATTGCACTCAGCACGAGTATAAATAACTTTTATAATGAAGGAAACTTAAAATACCGTATACAAAAAATGTAAAAAATAGGCCTACTTGGATTTGCATTTTTGCTATATTATGTTTAAATTCATATAATAAAGCAATTTCACTGAAGTAATTACTTCCATTATAAAGAATATTCAAATGCCTAGTTGGATCTTTTAGGTCAAAATAGTTTTAAGCCGGGTTTACCCGCAACGATAAATTGAACGACAAAATGTTGTCGACAAGTCGTTACGTTTTATCAGATATCGGACGATCGTTTACACGTAACGATTTGTCTGAACGATATGATGGTGCATTCACACGTTTCGTCTTTCCATACAAGTCAGTCGGTGTTTTCCCCTCATTTGTCATTTTTATTTCTGTCAGAATAATCTTTACTTTTCCTTACTTACCATAAGCTTTTGTATAGTTCTATAAATAATAATAATAATATTATAATAATAATAATAATAATAATAATAATAATAATAATAATAATAATAATAATAATGCTTTATTAGCAGGTATCATAACAGATACATAGCAATAATAATTAATTAAACTTAAATATAATTTTCAATTTTACTATGATGTCCAAAAATCTTTAGATAGGCAGTCTTCAACATTGTTTGGTGTTTTTGTTAATAGTTTTTCCATTATACTTCTTTTAAATTCTTTTACTGGCAGTTCCAACCAATTCAAGGGTATCGTATTAAATAATTTTTGTTCCATAAATTGAAGATTTTTTTGAGATTTTGTGTACTTGCATAAAGATATTTTTAATTTATTTCTGTTTCTTGTTTCATATGAATGGTTAAAAGAATTTTGAGGTTGATTGTTAATTTTTTCTCGAACGTTTAAAATAATTTGTAAAATGTACATGGCTGGCAATGTCAGGATATTCAACTGTCAAAAAAGTGGTTTACAGTCTGCTTTTCTTTTTGTGCCACAAATAATTCTGATTACTTGTTTTTGTTTTTTAAAAACTTTTTTGGCTATTGGAGCATTGCCCCAAGCTGAAATTCCGTACAAGAGATGACAATGAAAGTAGCCATAATAAGCCGTTATTATTATTTCCTTTGTCACATTTCCTTTTCGCCTTCTTATGACATAGATTCCTTTAGAGACTTTAGTTAGAATTTAATAAACATGATCTTTCCAATTAAGTTCCGAATTAAACTCTATCAGGAACTCCCGAGAGGCTTGAAGCGGGTCTGACATTTCTGTTCCTTCACTAAAATAAACTTTAAAACACTGGTAAGCAACAAAACTTCAATTCTTAAATAACAAATGGAACGTATTCAGTGATCACTCAAAAATACGAGACGAGATATGAGACGGCGACAAAACTGCGGTTGGTCGAGACAGGGTGTATCTGTTTACACGCTACGTCTTGTCGACGCCAACCCGCGTAGCAACGACTTGTCGTTGCGATCTCAAGAGATTAGTGCAAATTTGCACAAACCTTCCGATCTGGCTCCAACTCCGACAAGTCGTAACGACTTGCGGTTTACACGCTTCGTCTTGCATGCAACGTCTTATCGTTTAGACAAAACGTTACGTTTTATCGTTGCATGTAAACCCGGCTTTAGAGTATATCACAATTTTGCAAAGTTTTTAACGGTTGCAAGCACTAAGTATAAGCTGATTAAAAAGTAAGATTATAACTGATGAGTATAAGATATACTAATACAAACATGAAAGATTTATTTTGAATTATTTTGAAACTTGTTTTAGTATTGAATTTACTGAATGAACATATAATGAAAATCTTTTAATACAAGCTGGGACATTTTACTGCCCATAAAAATCATTGTTTTTATTAGATGATGCCTTTTTTGTGGAAGATATTTACTTTGAGTATTAATTATTACACTTTTGCTATATTTTTTTAGAAGTTACTTAAAACATACAACAATATTAAATCGCCTTTTTCATGATTTGGCCATCGCTTATTCTTGTTTGATTAAACAATTAAGATGTGATCCGAATTATTTAAAATTTTGTATGAAATTAATCAGTGAAGTGAGACAGATTGTAATATATTATGTTGTCCGTTCTGAATTAACAGCAAAAATAAACAATCTAACATAGTTTTATCCCTCGCCACAACTGTGAGTCACGGACGGCAGCCGCCATATTATCGTAGGCCAGTGAAATATTCATGCTTCAGCTCGTGGATGACGTGCTCCACCTATTGCTCCTATGTGATCGTTGATACCAACTGGCTGGTGGCAATAACTCAAAATGACCATTTTTGCAGAAAACCCCTCCGTGAGCTGACAAATAAAATGATTTGTTAAAAAAATTAAGTTGTAAGAGGGGTAGGCCTATGACATTTTGACTGACAGTAAACCTCAATTTTCCTCCCCATTTGTTTTTGGTTTATTTAAGGAGTATGCTTGCTTCAGTGTTAAATGCAATATAATTTTTATTCCCAGGTAACTCATAAAATTACAATTTATAACAGTTTTGTAGTTTTTTTGTCAGACTCCATAAAAATTAAAATTTTTACTACACTGTTTACTAACTGACTTGGTAGCTGAGTGGTTATCGAGCCCAACGTTCAATCTGGAGGTTGTTGGTTTGATCCTGAGTGAAGTTACAAGGCTTATAATGTTTAAAACTGGACCCAGCCGACTTTGGTAACTGGGCTGAATCTGCTGCTATTTGTCCGTAACAAAGGTACACCTCATCATGATCTTGCATCCCTTTTTTCCTGTGGCCGGCCTCTAGTGTTCCTAAAGATTGCTAAGGTGAATACGGTGATGGGCATAACGTGTCACTATAGCATTTTTATGTGCCCGCATTTTCTTAGAGGTAATGAATTGTTGCAAGTTATCATTTCTCCTGGTTGTATTAATTCTCATCATAATGATGGTTAACTTATATTGGTGTTGTTTTTTTCAGGATTTGGAAAAGGGGTGACACATGACCTGCAGACATCTTAGGCCTACTTTTATTTCTACGTTATTTTAATTATCTGCTTTGTTTTATACTTTGATTTTAAAATACATATAATTATAAATTTTCTATATATAAGTATAAAACTTTTAAAATTAATTTAAATAATAACCTGCTTAAAATATTCATGTACATAATAACTTATATCTAACATGTTATTAAGTACGGTATGTTCAATAAATATTTATCGCTACATTATCATGTTTGTTTTTTAATTTAAACCTTTTAACCTGTTTGATAAATAACAGAATCAAATTAAAAATCAGCAGTGGTTATATTATTAATTAAGGTATAGGCCAGACAGTTGAACACAAGGCCTGTAATTTACCTAGGTTAATGCACTTAAAAATTCTGTCAACAAATTCCATCACACTGAAACTCTGAAGATGAATGCGTTTTATGGCTGAAGAATTGAGAAATATTGTTTAGTATTAGTGTCAGGAAGTCCTATGTAGTGATGTATTATGGTAATAGTCCAATTTTTATTGTGTCAAGTGTAAATTTTACTGGATTATTAACTTAAATAAAATGACTATGCCCACAGTTATTACACTTTTAGATAGGTAGATTTAATTTATTCAAAACTATAAAGGCATACAATTTAAGGAAGTTTACATTAACTTTTATGTAACACCAAATATTTTTACCCATTAATACATTGGAAAAATTGCTAAAATCAGAGCAAAATAAGATTTTAATGTTGAGGTTTTTATGTAAAATAATGAGATAGCAAAATTATGATAGGGGCTATTTTTGTTTTTGTAAGTTATTATGTTTTATAATATTGACTATATAGCATTCTAACAGACTTTTCATTCAATGTATTTTGTTTGATACCAAAATTTTGAAGGTATGCTGTGACAGAGGAGGTGCAACCTATCAATGCTGTAACTATTCAGTTGGATTCAAAGCTATGCATCGTAAACATAAACCAAAATTTTAAAATGTGTCATCCATGGTTTAAAATAATGTTAGTAACTTACCGATTTACCTATCATATGCCACTTGTACTTCTTGTTTTCTGCGGAAGATCGTGCCACTGAAAATTGATTTCAAACATGCATATGATGTGAGAAGTCAATTTTTTAAAATTTACTGGCATATAGGCCTAGTCAATTTTTATCGGTATTTCTCAGTTTTTTTATTTGGACCATTAAGCTGGAAGTTTTTTTACGTTCTATCTTAGATTTTGTCATAGGTGTGTTTTAGTTAATTTATTTCAAAATTGTTGCTTCTTTACTTTCCATTTAATGAAGTTAACATAAAAAAAAATGATCAAGGTGTATTATTATTAAAGCGATTTGTGAAGTGTTTTGACATTCCAAAATCAACAAACTGATGTGGTCCCGAGTATAGATGAAAGACCTTAGGATAGCGCCATAATAGCGTGGGCCTAAATTGGTCTCCAAGTAAAACTTACCAAAACCATCCTGTAATTATGCCTAAATAAATATTTCGTGGAATAAACCTCACTTCACAGGTATCAGACTCTCTTAAGGGAATATTTTCCTTTATCACAAGTAAAAAAATCTCTTAACCGTTTTGAGTGCTATAGAACAATATATCGTTGATCGTCTTTTTAAGCGGAAATGCTAAGCAACGAACGATAAATCAAGCCTCTCCTTTCATCCAAAAATTCGAAGCAACGATATATTGTCATGCCGTCGATATCAATATGGTGAGCGGGAATATCGGTTGACTCAATTGTTATTTTGAAACACCGATGATTTCATAAGATTCTCCTTGCGATCAAGATACAAAATATCGTTGTATAGCACTTTAGGATAACAAATTTTTTTAATCGAATTTTTATTTCATTTTCTGAAGTTATATGAATTATTCCCCAGCACTTCTCAAAAGTTAAGTAATATTTTTCAGCACTTAAAGGATAACGAAAGGAATACTTTCAGATAAAGGTTATGTTGATTCACAACAGTAATAGCATTGAATAAAGTATTAATAATAAATAAAAATACCAATAAATGTGACACCCCTTTGCACAGTAAGTGAACTGTTTTTCTATTAATTTTCTCTTGGCTACTTACGTGTGGAGTTCAATGGAAATTTTGACCCATTGCTTAAGCTTAGAAATAGAAAACCTCAAAAGATTATTTCTATATGAATCATTAGCAAAATTATTCAAATAAGAGAATTTATTTCCTTATATAAAGATTAATAAGCAGTAATAATAACTTTTGTGCTTTAACTTATTAACAATACAGGATAGAAATAACAATAGGCCTACTGCTTTTCAAAAATGCTTTTGTGAAATGTTTTAGAGTGGATTGCCTTTTAGGTACCTATATTTGTTTTTCTGGGCGTCAATGCATAATTTATTGGTAGATTAGTAAAATCATACTTGATAAGGACTAATCTTATTACAATTAACATATACAGAATTACACACCAAGACAGCCTATTTATAACAGATCGGTCAAAGTTATTCTTAGGAATTGCATACTTGTACTTTGAAACTCATGCTTGGCCCCAACAAATTTGTTGTACAAGGCGTTAAATGAATTATGCCTACCACCAGTATTAATGAAACCTTAAACACCCAAACTATCCTATATAAAAACTTGATTTATAGTAGACCCCTTGGTACCAGACCATAACTTTTTTTATATGGAAAGTAACAATAATTATAAAATAAAATAATGGGATTAGGAAGTTTTAAAAGAGAAAGACCTATAACATTAGACATCAACATGTATTATTTACAATTAATTTAAGTCTCATCTACACAATATGCAACAACAGTTTAATTCTTTTCTTTCTTCATTGGTGTTTTTATTCATGTGGTTTGTTCTCTGGGTCGCCTCGTTCTCCCTAAAAATGAATATTCATCAATCTTTAGACATTATAAAACTCTTTTCAAAAGACACATTGTGGATGACAAAATCAACACTCCTCCTTTCGGCCACTACTCTCTTAACCCTATCAACAACTTACCAATTCTTCGTCCTTCTACAGCTTTGACCTAATTTCCTTTTCCTTTCGTAAAAAAATGGGGAACACGGCGAGTCCAACATTAGGATTTTAAACAAATCTAGGTTTTTTTCCATTCTTAACACTTAAACTCTGCTGATTCACAACAATGCAGTTTATTTATAATGAAGCACAAAAACAAGTGCAAAAACAAAATCAGGAATGGCAAGACAAGTGACTATGTCCTATGGATCTACGAAACGCACTTGCCCAAAGATAGACTTTTCATGTGAACATTTTTAAGATGTGCACTTAATGTAAAATGTATCAAGAGGTCACATTTTTGTGAAATAGGTAGTGTGCGCCACTTAGAAAATGTTAACTAAACCTGGAACAAACTAAAACTTACCAAAAAGATTTAAGAGTAAATTGAAGCAACCATATAGAGATGTACATAGTTGTAAAAAACTTAAGAAGTCACTTGTTAAAACGCAAAATAAAACTTTACCCTAGCCTACCATTGTTTGTTTTCATGGCCTAAAGGCCTACAGTAGTCTAACTCTCAACCAGCCACCTTTTAACCAGGGTCCGCTTTAACCGGCCTTCCCGGGCTCAAAAAAACAACATCTTTTTAACTAGCCATTTTTACCTCAACATTGCTTTAACCGGCCATGTTTCGCAAGAAACTTTGTTTTTTAGCTACTGTATCATTCAATTCAACATAATATCATGATATTTTCACGCCACCTAAAATGTACTGTTCTGGAAGGAAGTGTATTTAATTGTAATGGCATAATTGTATTTAAGCCATATGAAATTGTAGGTTGGCATTTTTAAATGTACATCGGTTTAACCCGCGAAATCATTATTTGCTCGAGGCCTGGTCCCGAGTTGGCCGGTTAAGAGGGAGTCTACTGTACTTGGTACGCACACCTGGTATTTTGCCAGCATACATTTAGTATGTCATAATTGACTCTATGTCACAAAATGCGCCAATGTGATTAAATGTGATGTCAATGACATTCAATAAAGATATATGTATTATGCATTGTAATAGGGCCTAATACCACTTTGGCAGGCTTAATTGGTTTCCAATATTGCCCTGGCATCTGGAAAGCTAAAAATACAGTAAAGAGTCAATTTTCCGAATGTCAGTTACTGTAACCCCAGAATGACATGTACTATTCACTGGTCCGTACTTCAAAATAAAAATTTTGAAAAGACAAACATAGAGCAAGTAGCCTATATTTCCAACAAATAACCAATAATGATATTACAAGTAAAATCATAAAGAATTACCTTACTAAATTAGACACGTTGCTTAATGGGGTCTTCAAGGTACAGGTTTCAAATTAAAATACACGTTCTAGATTAATATAAGCTCAGCATTTAACAAAATTAGTAGGCTAGTGTTTTAATAAAAAATTACAAAATTCGCATATAAGCTAATTGTTTTATTACGATTCAATTGTGGTTGCTTTAAGCATCTAATCTCGAAATAGTGTGATCATATGTGAGTGAGAACGATGATTTGGTCGAGCCACATCCATGTGGCTACGTTTTATTTTGGATGGAAGACCGTCCATAACCTCTAAATTTTTAATATGTTTACTACAGTAATTTTGTCGCAGATAAAGTAGGCAACGATTGTATTTTGCCTTTAAGCCACTCATGAGATATTTAAAACACTCGTGGCTAAAAGGCCCTCATAAAAGAATCGCTGCATAAACTACTATTAATAAATATTTCCGGTATTACTCGGTTTAACCAACCTTTTTAGTTATCCGACCGTAGTCCGGTCCCGTAGAGGTCGGTTAAGAGAGCTTCTACTGTATTCGATGTACAACTTTCCGGTGGTTATAAATCGTAAATGATTTTTGTGTTTAATATTCAAACAATTTGGTTATCTGAACCATCCCTGGTAACAATTGCTTGGATACTTGACACTTTACTGTACTTCGATTTTTGTTAATCAGAACATCCCTTTGCCGCTCCACAGTTGTGATTTATTTGGCGAGTCATTGTATGTGTGATTTCTTTACTATAAATTATCTTTAAAAGTATTCCCTACATATTAAGCAATAAAATGACGAACTTATAACCACCCTAGCGTGAAACTGGCTAAGTACGGTACATAGTATGGCAGGCCTGTGTCGCGACCGAGGGTGGAAATTCATTCTGAATTCCTAACAGACATAAATGTCTATTGGGAATCAGAACTCACAAGATGTTCAACATAGATACTTTTTGCTGTGTTACCGTAATAAAACCCACCAATGGGCGCAACAATATTGAAATGTCATTTCGCACAAGCTAAAGTTGCTTATGCAATAAAAAAATTAAAAAATCATTCTTTTAAAAAATTACCATATGTACTTAAAAAATTAAATAGGATTAATTTTTATGCATATAATAAATACAGAATGCTATAGTATTTTATCTAAGTATGCCTAATGTCTTAATAAATATGTAAGGAGGTTCAAAGAATTAGGCGGACGTGAAATAATAATATATAATAATATGTTAATTAGAAGTTAAATTCATCATAATAATCATAATAAAAGAGTACATTTTGTGTTACCGGTGCTGTATTAATTTGTAACTTGAAACAATATTGTTCACATCAGTCATCTACCTTCATACTATTTTTATTAAGTTTAAATTCACAATGTAAATATGGTATTGCAGTTTTTTTATTCTTAAATAATGTAAAATCTATAATTATTTAATACTCTAAGGGAATTTTTTTTGTAATTGGACTACTCCTACAATTCTCGATCAATTTTCAAGTTTTTGGTGTCATTGAGTGAGTAGTGCTTGGTCTGTAGTTGTTTCTGCCAAAAAATAATGAAGATCGGACTTAAAATAAGAGAGCTAGGCTATTCATCATTTAAATTGGAAAATTTCCCACTAAAATAACATTGTGATAGGATTGAGCGTTTTAAGCATCTGTTAATAAAGCTGTAAAAACATGAATTTTTGGGTGATTATTGTTAATCACAATATTGGATTGGTCCGGTGTAATTGATTTAGAACCAAATGTAACATTTTTAGCAATGACAGTTCATAGTTAAATTGAATTGCAACAAGTACATTAAACTTAGTTATTTAAAGTGTAGCATTACACAGTTAAAAGACTGCACTCGAAGTAATGATCTAACATTATACAACTCTATCGTCGCCTTCCAGGCATAAGGTCGTATCTAAAAAAAAAAAATGGATTTTTAGGTTACGACAGTTTTTGAATCTCCCAGACAGCCTCTACACATCACACAAATCGTCGTATGTCTATCCCTCCTTGTTTAGAAGATACAGGCTATGGTTTATGAGTCGTATCTCAAAAAATTGTAAATTTAAATCAGACGAAAGGTCGTATCAATTAATGATACCGACTGTTTGCCTGATACAACCCAGTCAAAAAAGGCGTCGTATCTCAAGATACGACTTTTCGTCTGAACTATAATGTTGACCTTGCCTAGTATAACCTTGCATAAAGTATTCAGGCAAACTGTCGTATCTTGTTTATATATATAATTTTCAAAGTATATATATATTTCCAAATCTCTTAGCGTGTACTTTAAAGTTTAGGGTGTCATGCATTACTAGCCTAAAAATAAAGTTTCTAAGTTCATTCGTTTAGAATCTCTGAAGCAAAATGTAGGTGTGGTTTTTGTTTTTCTGCTCTCCTGAAAAATCACTGAAAATGAGATACGACCATATGCCTGGAAAGCGACGCTATATTGTATACACCAGGAACGCTCATACAAGACAAAACTCGAACCAAAAACTGCTACCTGTGTTCTAAAGGGCAGACAAAAACGCAAAATGAGCATCTAAAGCTTTTGTGTGCGCGCTTAGGCTACTTACCTACACGCTCCTCTACGGATGCTAAATTTATAAATTTATTAAAACTTATAAAATAGTTTTAAAGCCAAATGCTGGCTGATTATAAGAGCGTAAATATCTTAGCCATTACATTTAATTAGAAAACCCCATGACCAAAAAACGTACGTCAATACACAACTAAGACAGGAAAAAGTTATTAAGCGTAAACTTTTTTTATTTGTTGGTTAGGAAAAAACTTGCAAGCTACAAAATTGTAGATAATGAAATGGACTTTAATCTTTAAATTCAACATTTCTTGACAAAGTGAACAGTAAAATGAAGAAAATGTGTAAACTTGTGCGTGGCGGGTCGCTGAGGATTTCAGAGAATTGCGTCTTCATTTTCAATGTCCGGAATGATATATAAGCCTATTTAGAAACCCGTTCATGCAATGTGGAGTGTTTTTACTTACTCTCAGTACAAATTATTTAATTAAGCTATTTATGTTAAATAAACATGTTAGACAAAGATTAACGCACCCGCCTAAACAGTCATTTAGCAATGCAGTGGCATAACACGGTGTTGCATAGCCTTTAATGCAGCAGCAAGAGGAAAACAACTGACTACTGCTTTGTGCTCAATTATTAGACAAACTAAAAATTATTACGAAAAAAATGTTAAATGTAAACTTTTTAGATCAACTTATAATCTGAAACTTTGCCACTGGAAATTCGTTCTTAGCCCAAAAATGAAAAAAAAACTTTCTTGTTTATAAACTTTTTCATGTAACGTTTTCAAAAGTATTTGTTTTCTTATTTTTGTAATTTTATAATATTTAATATAACTTAGGACTAACAAATATTTTTATACCGTCAGAATCAGCAATTTATGCAAATTAAGAATAAATACGGTTCAATTTATGTATTGTGTGTGCGAGAAACCAGCATGTAAATGACAGTGTTCGCACTGCCAGTATCAGTAATTTGGTCATTCTTGCCTGTCTTCTTTCATAAGGTGGCGGGGTCTGATAACGGTGTGAGCGTTCTAGATGTACATATAGATTTATATGCTTAATGAAAGGCACTTTAAAGCATAGGTAGAATATCATATTTGGAAATACAAATTTAAATAAGTAGTTATTTTGGTAACAAATAACCTAAAATACATTAAGTAAAACATACCGTTTCATCCCTTCACTGAATTTGGCTTGTATCAGTCGCTAACACTTGCAGGAATAAGAATGATAACTTATCCTTTGTAGTGGATCCAAAGTGTTCTCAAGCATGCGTCTGGAATACAAACATAAAACTCAGTAGACATGTAATATCCAATTTAGGACATGAATAAAAGTTACAAGATTCGTATTTCAAAAGATGAAATGTAGGTCTAAATCTACATCCCTCATCAGCGCTGTACTAAATTTAGATAAACAATGTGTTTAGTCATTTAATGGATAAGGTATTACTTAACTGTTATGTAGTATTCAGCCTCTTATTTGTGATGTCTTATTTTTACATTACTTTTTTGTTAGCTCAGCCCACAATAGTATATTTCGTCACTAGTCCGGAAAGTGGTTGTTATCGGTGCAAGATCAAGTTTCAAGTACTAGGCGAAGCCGAGTACTTGAATTCGATCGAGCACCGATATACCACTTTCGGACAAGTTACGAACAGTACTTTTCCTCATACCACCTTTAATAAATTTACAGTTTGGATAAAAAATTAATAAATTTTAACCTAAATGTGAACAAAAATAAAATTCTTAATTTTTAACCATCTTACGTTGTTATTTGTTTATCTTGTATTTGAACTATTTACAGCTGTTATTCAAAATAAAAATAAATTAAACTTGTTTAGTGTCCTGAAAACCACGGTTCGCGGTCTAGTCGCGTGATTCAAAATATAGGCTATTAAATTGTTAAGTTATTGAAATAGCTTAGATTGTCAAATTAAAAAAAATGAGAATAAAATGAGAAAAAAACATTCTAAAAAAATGAGAATGTCTAAAAAATGAGAAAAAAATGAGAATTTGCGTGTCTTGTTTCGCGGTCTAGCCCCGAAATAGTAGTTTTCATCACTAGGAGCAAAAGTGGGTCTTTTTGGTGCGCAATCGTGTTTTGAAAACGAGGCGCAGCCGAGTTTTTAAAAACGATTAAGCATCAAAAAGACACTTTTGCTCCGAGTAATGAACAAGGTTTTTTTATCATAAAGCAAAATTAGGATTTTGATCGTTTAAAATATTAACTATAAAGTTGTATTTTCGAGGTTATATTTACAAAGTAAGTAATATGCAGTGTTTACATTTCTGTTATTTACAAACAATGCTCTTTATAACTTTTGAATTTCAAAATTCTGCTTCTGAACATTAATAAATCAATAATAATATACTTAGCAAACAGCTGACTTTTCAGTCCTAGGACCTAAAAAATTCTCCAGATGTTTTTTCAGACCTAGGACAAGAAAGAGTCGGTTTTGGTACTATTGAGAGAACAAAAAACAGGCTGATTTCGTGCAGAATGATAAAAACTTTGTTTACCAACACGTTTATCCAACCCACCGGGAATCAACTAGTTTCGATCACAGCTGACCGTTCCAAAAACAACGTTTATAGCAATGGTATGATGAAAAGATATAAAGAATGTCTGAAATAGGCCAGCCAGATTGAGCAAAGTTTCTTAAATAAAATTGGAAGAAACTTATATGTTGGTAGAATTAAAAACTGTCCTATATGAAAAGGGAATAAGGTTAGTACCTACTGTAGTATTATTACTGAATTTGTTATAGGACCACATTAATTATTTTAAGGCTGCACTTGCCAAAACAAAGCATACTTTGACATCACATTTACTTCAAGAATCATTACCTGTTCTTTTTACAAATATAACTTATTTTGCAATAGCCTAAGTAATCTATTGAGCCTAAAAGTGTGTCTAAGCCAGAGGTTGACAACCAAAAGTTATTGACTTTAGCCACATGAATATAACAGTAAAAGTTGATAACTTTTGGCTGTCAACCTCTATTGTAAACACACCTTAATATGTAAAGGTGTGTTTACAATAGAGGTTACCATATCATACAAAAACAATAGAATACTATACCATATCATTAGCAAAAATGTAGGCTAGCCTTTTGTACAAAAAATTTGTAGCCTAATGGAAAGCCAGTAGTTGAAGTAGGTTATTCGGCTGTTTTCTTCTTGACAGCACTAAGTCTAGATTTAGTTGTTAGTAGTAATAATAGCAGGTAATAAATATCATTTTTCTTATTTTCATTAAAGGAATGTGGCAATAACTTAGTCACATAAAGAATTAAGCCCGGGATGGTGTTACTTTTTTGTTTTGCCATCAACAAATAAAGCAAAAGATGTGTCCGCTAATATTTACCATGCGTCTGTTAACATGATAACTTTTTAAAGAAGCCTCCGATGTAGATAAAGTTTGGTAGAAAAGGCATCATCTATTTTAAAAATCAGTTCGCAAACCAATAATTGTATCATGGGAACGTGATTTTTAGGGTTTCAAAAGGTGAAAGGTGTGTTTTAGGGATTTTTATTCTCATTTTTTTAAATTTGACAATCTAAGCTATTTCAATAACTTAACAATTTAATAGAATATATTTTGAATAATTAACTAAAATTAGTTACCAGTACAAAGAAAATAAAATCAAGTTTTCTGCTGTACCTATATCATTATTAAGGGAAATATAAAGAAACCTTGCCTTATATTGCTTATTCATCAACATACTTTTGATAAGTTTATTTGATTAGTAAGTAACTTAGCTTTATGCATTAAGAATTAACATTATTGCATGCGCCTTCCTTCACTAGGTTGTTGGTAACCCTTATTTTTACTTAAAACTCCGTGGAAACAATACTACAAACTAAATCCCAAGCTATCTAATGCAAAATTGGTTTATTGTTTAAGAGAGCAAATAGATATATGGTGTTTGTTCTTAATTATCTGCTCAACTGTCTTCCTCATTCCTAAGATTTAAAAAATTTATGTTTTGGGATTTGTAAACATAAACAGATCATTTATTTGTAATGGCAGCTTTGGTTGTGCACTTCAAATAGTACAGGTTAACACATTCACTGCAGCATGTGAAATGATTGACCTTCCCCCTATGCTGAAAAATTTTGCATAAAAACATGCCTTGTGGTTGCTGAATACCATCTGTTTGCATGAAAAGCGCTTCCCGATTAATTTTCTTTGCCAGCCACCATTTTTAAAATAGTACTCACTGGTGAGTGCTCAGCACCTGGCGCCCTCTCCCACATTTTCCAGCCATATCAAAGATAACGTTATTTTAATAAAATGTAACTAAATTTTTCACTAATCAGAAAAAAGCACTAAAAGTTTTAAAAATGTATATACGATTATTTTAAAAGAGCTCTGTCATGGCACTCACTGGTGAACGATTAGCACCTCTAGCGTTGTCATTAATTTTGTCGACTGCAATTTAGAAATGTTTGATCATTGTCTATGTCATCTCTGGACCCATTGTTCTTTTATGGGATAAAGCCATAGTTTTACTTAAGATAAAACTATTATTATAATGTAGCCCTAAACACATGTAAAATGAATGCAAAATTTTGTAAAATATAATAGCTAGCAATACGCTTAGAGATGTTCGGAAACGGATTGCACAATTAATTAGACAGCCTGAGTCGTCCATAAAACGTGGGCAAAAGCGGCCCTTACCTCACCAGTGAACTGCCGCACAGCAACTGAATGAAGTAGACGATACAGGAACGCTCACCGGTGAGTGCGCAGCACGCAGAAAATAACAAGACCACTCACTGGTGAACGCCCTGCAGCAAATGTGTTAACAAAATAAGTTAATTCATCATAACATACAGTAACACCATTATACCAATAGTAAAATAATGAACCTTAGGTTTAGGCCTACTTAAAATGAGAGTGGAAATATATGCTTTATTTTATTGTGAGGATTATTTATTAGATTATTAAGAATTTTTTTGTCTTAGGGTCTAACTGTAACTGGCTGGGTAGCTGAGTGGTTATAGTGCTCGTCTTTGAATCCAAAGGTTGCTGGTTTGATCCTAAGGAAAGTTAGTAGCTTTTTAAAGGATCGATTCCGGACCCAGTTGCCATTTGTCATTGGGCTAATTAATTAATGATGCTTTCTAACAACTGGTCGATGTTAGATAGTAACAAGACTGGGGTTTGGACCGTTCCCCGTAAAAACGTTAAAAAATGCCTCTGGCGTAGATAGACACAAAATACAAAAATACAAAAAAATACAAAATAACTTAAATAAAATTAACCATTGGAAATCCGGTGAGAAAGCGGATCTGTTACAACGAGTTTTATGATTGACATTGGCGATACAAGTGCTTTGTTATACTTGTATGACTCCATTTATATTATTAACTACCATACCCGGCATCTTTGCAAAGCTAACCAGAGGAAGTTAAAACTTCCTCTGGTTTTGCCCCTTCAGATGAGCTCGTTTGCTACGCTCACTTGCTGTCTCGCGACTCGCTGCAAGTCTATAATTTTCCTCTTGGTTTTATTATTACCGAAATCCGTTCAATACTTTAAGTGAAAACAGCTGTTTAAATAACTAATATTTCTAAATGTAAAAATATGTTCCAATACAAAAATGTTGCTTCCATAAGAATAACATGGTAACTTTGAAAATGTGAAGAACGGAGCCCTGTGGAATTTTCTTAACTTTTTCTTTCTTACCTTTTCCTGTCAATAACAAACACAACAAAAAAAAATAATTATATCAATCCAGCCGTTCATGTGTGATGCCATTACCAAAGAAATATTGATCCATTTTTATGTGTAGATATCTAGGTAGGCCTATGGTATGTAGGTGAAAGCAACATTGCAATCTTACCATTAAACTTAGGGCCCAACAAGTAATCAATTTTTTTTTTTAAGAGTTCTTATCATTCATTAGGCTAACTTATTGAACACTGAAAATGCTTCTAGGCTAGAAAATTAATGAACAGAAACAGACAGATAACTAAGTAAGTTTAGGCCTAACACTAATTTTGTGGTTTTTTGCTTCTATAAACATAGGCTACTGTACCATTCCTAAGTTATAAACTATCAAATAAAATATCTGAAAGATAGTCAAACATATAAAACTTAGTTTGTTAGAAATTAGACAGCTAGTTGATGCTGTCAAATATGAATCAGAAAGGTATTTTTTGCTTTTGTATTGAGGGAATATGAGTTTTAAATGTTTCCAAACACCATTAATTTTGTTGTTACAAACATCACTGTCAATAAAAGTGACGGTTTACGGTTAGATTGTTAGGTTACATTATGATACATTTTCGTTAATGATTGTATTACGCATATCTTAACTCAAACGATTACAACTATCGAATAATCGAAATATCCAAATTGCAACTTTGATAATAACGGTGGAGTAGGATGACGAAGTTTCGCAAAATTTGTAGACCCTACTTGTTTTTGTTACTGTATTTTCAGTTACTTGTTTGCAATGTAATTTTTTTATTGTCAAAAGGTTAGGCCTATGTTTAATATCTTAGAACAAAACTAAATTCGGGGATAAAATTGTAATCGTGTCGTGGAATTGTATCATCCATAGTGTAGCAATATTAGGCTATCGAAAAATCAAACTTTTTTTTTGCCATTGAATATTAAATAGGTATTCAATGAATAAATTTTATTCATTGGCAATGAACGGCATACGCCAGTATACAAAAAAATTACAGTGAAGTGATCAATACAATTAATCAATAACACATTTGAACAATACATTAATACATTTCAGCATTCAAGATGACATATTAGAAGAAAATTTACTTTCAAAGAAATTATTTAGCATTTTAACATTGATATAACGGTGGAGTAGGATAACAAAGTTTCGCTTGATATTTTTAGTGAATGCCAGGCTAGCAAGGTAACCCAATAAAAAAGGATAACCTAAGGTCACTTGTTTAAAGGTAACTTAACCAAAAATCAAATAGCAAGACTTCACTAATCACTATTTTGAGACTAAATAATACTCTACATAATAACATTAGCTCCCAAGATATAAAAAAGAACTAGAGCCTATTTTATAATATTCTTTCAATAATATGACATATGGATCTGAAGGCATTTTACCAGTTTTAATCCACTAAGTTAGACAATGACAATCTTTATTGCCGTTTTCACATTGTTACATGTATGGCATTGTCACAATTTATAAACATGACTTAAAACAATAAAGTTCTATACAAAACTAGTTAATAGATTTCAGTTTGTTTATAAATTCATCTATGTCATAAACACTTAAATTGAACAATAAAGCTTTCAAGGTTGATTTGAACTTATTATGGTCTCATGGTCTTTTATGGTCTGATATTAGGTAGAGGAACAAAATATGAGATTGATGTAGGCCTAAATATGTAACTCAACTCTATTTTTAGCTAACCTTATCAGAGTAAAAAAACAATTAATTTTCCAAATAAAATGAAAATTTTCACAAAAGACTTGAGGTGTTTTTCAGCTCAAAATAATTGCAGGTTAGTATAATAGAAAGTGATAACAGCTCCACTTACCTTGATTACAAAATTGATGTGATTTTCTTCCACCAGTCGAACTTAAAATACTCTCAGGTAAAAATAATCGGAATTTTCTGATTCTGTTCTTTATCCTTTTCTCCTACATGTATAAAATAAGTGAGGTTATGTTGATTAGAGCTAGCTTCAGACGACGGACGGCTTCATTTTTTTTCTGCGTCTGTATGGGCGGAGGTAACAGCTGACAATTGGCTTCTTCAAACAACTGGTCAATTGTAACCAACTGCCTCCGGAGGCCGAAAATCAAGATAGACATATATCAATTGTTAATTTTTGCCTCCGGAGGCATTTTTTAATGAATTTCATAGTGATAAAATGAGGAATATATCAAAATTTTATGGAATATAAAGGTTATTTATGTAATTAGAATTATATATTCAAATGTAACCATACTCATAAAGTTGAGTTTACTACCTGAAAATATGTGCTAAAGTTGGAGGCAAAAATTCAGGAATATAGCATTGGAGGCATGTACTCATAAATGATATATATATATATATATATATATATATATCTATATATATATATATATATATATATATATATATATATATATATATATATATATATATATATATATAAGTAGATAGTACTATGGGGTTCCTAGGACACTTTTGGAGACAATCAAAAATCAAACAAATTTCACAGTTTTTTAATACAATTATGCAATATTTTTGCCATTTTTTGGCCAATTTGTAGTCTAACATTATTCTAATTTTTATGAAAAATATGCAAATTTCATGAAATTTTTTACAAATATGCCTAAATTTACATAAAATTGTCTTCAGAATAAAAATTTTTCTAAAACAAGTAAAATTTTGTCGAATACTGAATAATTATTCAAATTAAACTAGAATAGTTTCTTTATCATCAAATGTTTTAATGTTTGTAATAATTAAATGTAAATCTTTCTTATTCTATTCTTTAACTGTTTTAATGAATGAATATTTTAAGTTCTATTAAAAAAAATTTCAAATTTTATATATTTTTTTTGAAATCTGAAATTATCATGGTCCCAGGTCAAAATATATACTAATTATAGTAATTATTGTGCAAATTTAATAAAATAAACCTATTTAGTTCATAAACTACGATTTCAGTTGTTAAATAATGAGTCTTGTAGAATATATTGGTTGAGAACATTCTCTTATCACTCTTATCTCTCTTATCTGACCGTTAAAATAATACTTCCTGTCACAAACTCCAATACTTTAAACTATTATAACTTTATTAATAATTAAGTTATCTTTAATCTGAAAATTGTATTGAATTTAATATTTTTTTCTCTTTGATATAATACCTCACAACTTAGGTTTTAAATGAGATATAAGTTTTTTGTTGTTTCTTAAATTCATTAATATGTTAATTGATTTATTTGTAAAAGTATTTGAAACAAATGTTTAATTGGTTGATTTATGATGGGCTATAATGTATTAATAGGATTAAAAATGATATTTATTTAGTATAGGCAATTGTTGCACTATCTAGTGGAATAGTCATGAACTACTAGCGCTTCAACTGATAAACCCATGCAGTCTTATCACTCAACGGAAGTCTGGTTAGCTCATTGCTAACGTTCAAGTCTCATATGCCTGAGGTTCCGAGTTCAAATCTCGAAACTTCGGGCATAATTTATTGAGGACATAGTTGAAGTCCAGTGGTTGGTGGAAGGTCTTTATCCGAGTGGCCATAGGATAATGACTGTGAAACAAGCCGTGTGACAAGATACTATGGTGGGTGCACCCTTTGCCTCATCCATTTCATCCTTCATAATCACCAATCCATTTCCATTAACCACCAATCTATTTCCATTAATCATTTCAATCAATCGCCTATCGTCCATCCCATTAATACAACATTACACTTACAACACCGCACACTAAAAAATTCAAATAATACACTCTCCTCCACCTAGCACAAAAAAATCTAAAAATCAAATAATTCAATAGAACCTGAAATGATGCCCCTGGGGACATAAAAACCTGGAACGTGGCAGTGATGGGTTCAAATTCAAAAATACAAAATATCATAAAAGCTAGGTGGTAGTGACGAGTAACTAAGGCGCCTATTCTGAAAACACGCATACTTACAACACTACACAAAATACACCATCATATCCATTCATTTTGTTTTATTTTTGTAAATTTAAAGCTTTTTTAAAACAAGTAAATTTTAATATCTGATTTTTAAGAATATAGATTAATTTATTTCAATTATATCATTTTTGATTATATTATATTCAAGTAATTTTTCAGATACAATAATAATATAACAATTTGTTTTACTAGTAGCTACTATATCATAATCAAAATCTGCATTAATAATAATATCATTTTTTGAACTTGAAATATTTGTTGGATTTTTTGTAGTATCAATTACATAAATTGGTCTATTTTCTAGAAATTCTGTTGGATTATAATACATTTTACTACTATTATAATAAACTTTTTTATAATCTTGATACATTTCATACATAATTCTAAATTTTTCATTGAATATGTCAAAGTTTTCCAATTCATCAGGGTAATAATGACCATTTAGTTTTACTCTTATATTTTTTATATACATACTATCAAATTTAGAAGTATCATATAACTGATCATTTGTTCTTGATTTTTGAAATCCAATTATAATAAATTTTGGATTATAAATATTTCTATAGATATTTGTTATATCCAAACTTAAATTCTTTCCTGTAATATTTTTTTGTTCAATGCATTGCCAATGATTAAAATGAAAATTTACTTTTTCAAATTTGCTTAGTTCATTAATTAATTGAATTTTACTTGTTGTTTTGTATTCAATTATAGGAACTCTAATAAAAAATTCATCAACTGTTATTTTACCTTCAGCTGGTAATGTTGCATTATCATAAGTTCCATCAGCCTTTTTAGTTTTCCATCTAAAAATTGCATCATTATCTTGTGATCTAATAAATGTTATATTAAAACCTCCTTTGTATATTGGAATATTTACATTTTCAAAAAATCCTAATCCAAAATGAGATAAATTACCAATTGCTTCAAATGCTTTACTAAAATTTGATTCAAAACCATTATTAATTTGATTTATTTCTGATTTTGAATAAGTTATAGTACCTTTAATTGTACTTAATAAACCAGGATATTCAATTTCATCAATCAATTTATTATGTTTTCTAACTTCAATTTTTGAAAATAAAAATGGAACAAAATTATCAATTAATTTTATATTAGCACCATTATCATATGCAGTTCCATCAGATTTAGTCAATTTACCAGATATATAAAATTGAAATTTAGAAGTACAAAATCCATCGCCAAAATCTATATTAAATTCAGTTTTTTTATTAGGTTCATTTAAATGTAATTTAGATAATGGATAGAAATTTTTGTATTCAGCTCTTTCAATATCATTTATATATTTTTTGTAATCAGCCATTTATTAAGGATAATTTTTTAAATCAAAAGCTTTTTTAAAACAAGTAAAATTTTCATAATTTAATTTTTATGATTTTATAATGTCAAATTTTATTTATGTATCAATTTCATTTTTACTTTTAAAATACTCAATTTCTGTAGCATGATCAAGTATAAATTTTGCTGATATTTTTTGATGTTCTAAAATTAATTCCCATTTTAATGTAAAAGCATAATCATGAATGAAATATTCAGTTAAATCTTGATATTTACAAATCAAATCAATATAATCTTTTAGTTGATAATTTATGAATTCAGTAATAAAATCTATAGTTAAATTTTGATGTTGAGCAATTTTTTGCCAATTTAATTTATTTTGAAACAATCTCATCATATTAATACTCAATTCATATTTTTCAGAAATATCATCCCAATCATCTTTGTTTAATTGATTTTGGTTTCTGATAATGAATAAATCAAATGAACTGTATAGAGCCATTTATTAGGGAGAAAATTTTGTAAAACAACTTTTCTTTGAATTACAAATACAACATTTTGATTTAATTATATTTATATTTTTTAATTTTATTATCTGAATATCTTTAGAATTAGTTTTTTGTTTACATTTAAGACAATAAATCAACTCCATTTATATAAAATAAATTATTGTAATTTATCTATATCTCCTTTAATTAGTATTATTTCTGCATTTAATTCTTTTATTGATTTATTGACTCCATCAAATAGAAATTTTAGTTCTTTTTCTAATTTTTCTTCTAAATTTTCAACATGTTTTCCAATATTAATTAAAAATTCTAAAATTTTATTTAAATCTTTTTTAGTTTCTGAATAATCACTACCAATTTCAATAATTGAATCTAAAACTTCATCTAATTCTGACTTAACTATAACATCATATTTATTTATACTTGGTTTTACATTAACAATTCTTTTACCATTAATATTTATATAATTTTTTGATAAACCAATAGCATTTACTAAATTTTCAGTCTTTTTTACATGACTTTTAAAACTTTTACTAAAATTATTAAAAAAATGTATTTAATTTGGAATTTATATAATCTTCTTTAATATTAATTGGATGTTTTTTCTGTCTTCCAAACAGATCAAATATATTTTGTGAATCCATATTTATTAAGGATTAATTTATTTATTATGTTATCAAATTTTTTATTTTTATTTAATTCATTTAATATAAAAATACATAAATGACCACAAATTGGTGGATCATTATAATTTTGAATTTGATTATCATTATAAAATATATTATCTTTTCCTAAATATTTAACTAATTCTATTGGTGGTTTATTAACTATATTTCCATATGAATCAAAATAATATTTAATTTTATCTTTTTTATAATAACAAACCCAATGAGTTCCATTTCCATCAAATGAATCTAAATTTATAATTCCACATTCAAATTTATTAACTTTATTAGGTAATATATCTCTCATAAATACACCTCTAAAATATTTTATATTTTTACACAATTTTTCTAATTCACCTAATGTTAGTGGTTCAAAATTTTTTTATAATTTTGTTTCATATATTTTAATGTTTTTTTATCTAAACCAGATCCTTCTACATTTTTTAATTCATGATCTAACCAATCAACAAAATTTCTAAATTTAGGAATTATAGATTCTTTTACTACTTTTGCTCCCTTTCTAACATTTGGTGTATAATTTTTAACTATAGGTATATTATCAGCAAAATCTAAAATTTCTTTTAGTAATCCACCATTTTTTATTTCTTTTAATTGATTATATGAAAATTCAAATCTTAATCCTTTATTTAATTTTTTATGTTTATTTAGTTTATTAATTTGTCTTTTAGATAATAATATAATCTTTTCCATTTTCATTAAATTGATCAATATTAAATTGAATTATAACTGATCTTTTATTTTTAAATGCTAATTTTATTTTTGATTTTTGATTATCTGTCAAGTTTATATTTGTTTTTTCCATTTATTAAGAAAAAAATTTATAGTTTTTTTATAATATAGATTAACTTAATTAATGAAAAATTTTATTAAAATTTTAATCCTACTTCTAAACCCATACCAAATTTTCTTTTCATCCACATAGCACCTGATGTTGGTAATGCAACTAATCTTTCACCAATTCCATAATCATTTGATGTTACTATATCCCATGCTTTATCTTGTAAAATTTTATCAGCTATTTCATTTCTAGATTTTGTATCTTTATGATCTCTATAAAATAAATCATGTTCTTTAGCAGCTTTATCTAAATCATTTATTCCAGGATCACCTCTTTTTACTCTTTTATTTAATTTAGTTCCAGGCCCTAGATATTGATAACCAGGTACATGTAATTCAAAAGGTAAATTATTTATAACATCATTAAAAATACCTGATCCATCTTTTAATAATGGTGATGAAATATTTGCCAAAATTCTTTTTAAATACTTAATTCCTTCAGGTTTTTCAATTAATTCATCTAATTTATTTGATATAAAGTCTTTAATTGCTTTCTTTTCATTTAAAAAATTATTATTACCAGCTTTTTCTTGTGCATATATATAATTAATAATATTATCTAATTTATTTAAATCATCTATAAATCTATATTCAATTTTATTTTATGTATATTGTCTGATTCCTGAACCTTCAATTTCCCCTTTTAATTCCCAAATATGTTTAATTAAATTAATATATTTATCACCTTTACTAGATTTTGGTTTTTTACTATTTGGATCATTATTTTTATAAATTGAATTAGTTTCCCATAAAATCTTTGAATAATTATTTAAATCATCTTGTGTATATAAATTATTATCTGGTTTCTTTTCATAAGTTAACAATCTCCATAATCCATGTGTTCCATTATATTTTTTATCATCAATTATTAAATCATCATTATCAATTACAGTTATTTTATCACCAATCATAAATGATTTTTTATGTTTATTCCAATATAAACCAAATTTATCATCTTTTGTTCTTGGTAAATATTTTTGTGCTAATGGACCAATAATTTTATCTAATGTTTGAGGTGAAATTAAGTTTGGGTCAATAAATGTCGATTCTTCTTGAATTATTGGCTGTCTGATTGGTCTAAATGGAGTACTTGAAGGTAAATTTAATTCTTCAGTTTCTGGTATTGATATATTAGCAAAATTATTAACAACAGGTACCAATTCCATTAGGTTTTTATTTTCATTTAAGACTTCACCAATTTTATTTTCAACTTTACCAATCGCTGATGTTATAGGTTCATATGCTTTTTGTTTAATTTTTTCATAATTATCTTCAATTTTAATTTGATTTTTAAATTCTTTTATTAATTTTTTCTCAATATCATCTAATTTTTTAGCTTCATTAACAGATATCTTATCCATTTATTACAAAGAAAAATTTAGGTTCAACACAAATCATGTTAACATAAACACAAATCATGTTAACACAAAAACAAATCATGTTAACACAAACACAAATCATATTAACACAAAACATAAATCATGTTAACACAAACACAAATCATGTTAACATAAACATAAATCATGTTAACACAAATACAAATCATGTTAAACACAATTTATTTTACTTTATTTCTGTAATTTTCATTAAATATATAAATACTAATGAAATAAATAATACTAATAAAATAAATATTCTATCAATTATTGACTCAAATATACAACAAGCCATTATCATTATTTAATATCAGAAAAATTTTTCATATATTTTCCATCATTTGATTTTTTCAATAAATTAATAGTTAAAAATCCATAGTCCTCTTTCCAACAATCATTACAAATAGTTTTAAATTTATCAAATTTCATATCTGATCCAACAAAATTATTATATATTTTTTTCATATAATATTCATTTTGTTTAAAAATGCATAACATATTTAAATTATTTCTAATTAATTGCATATCAACTTTTGAATAACATTGTGATAAATAAATACATGATATATTTTTATGTCTACCCATTATAAAATATTCTTTAGTTTTATCTTGTTTTTCTAAAATACAATCATCAAAAACTACTAATGAATTTGGTTTACATTCATTTAGTGGAATCACATCATCACATGAAAAATGAGAAATTTGTTTATTAATATTTGATTGTATATTTTTAAATCTTTTTTGTAATAATTTATAAGATGGTTGTTCTAATGATTTACTAAAAATATATAAATTTGAATATGGAATTAATCTTTTGTAAATAAAATTTAATAATAATGTAGTTTTACCAGATCCACTTGTTCCTATAATTAATAATCTAATAGGTTGATCATTTTTATTATTTTTATCATATGATTCTAATTTTATATTATCTTTTTTTTCTAAAAATTTCTCCATTTAAATAAGATGAAATTATTTAAAATAATTGGTCATTCATCCAAACTAGAATTAAGATTAGAACATCCAATACATTTAGATGGAAAATATAGTATTGGTTTAAGTGGATTTTATTCAGATAATTTTATATCAAATATACCAAATGATTATAAAAACTGTTATGGATATTCTATTAAAGATGAAGATGATAAAATTATAGATCAATATTTTGATATAAATAAAGGAAATTATACAATTGAAGAAATAAAAAATATTTTTATTAATAGTTTAATAGAATTTAAAAAGAAAATTAATAAATTTGATGAAAATGATTTTATACTGAAAAATGATGGACCATATATTATAATAAAATCTCCTGTTAAAATTATAGTTACAACAATTATAATTGATTTATTAGGGTTAAATAATAAAATAATTGAACCAAATGTATTAACAAAAGGAATAAAACTACCAAAAATTAGACCTTTTGATGTTATTGAAATACATTGTAATTTAGTTGATCCTAGTTTTGAAAATCATAAAGATCATTCACATTTACATAAAGAATCAGAAATTATATATTCATTTTATCCAAATGTTGAATATGGATCAAAAATTAGTGAAAAACCAAATGAAATTGATTATATTCCTTTAAAAAATATAAATAAAATTCAAAATATTGTAATATCTATTCAAGATAGTGATGGAAATCTAATAAATAATGAAAATATTAAAAGTATTGTATATTTAAGATTAAAACAAAATTTGTAATATAAAATTTGTCTACATAAATAATAAAACAATTGATTTAATTACAATAATTTTATATTTAATAATAAATTAATTGTATTTAGTAAACAAAATAATCCTTGGTTTAAAGTAAAAGATATTTGTAATATTTTAAAATATAAAAATTCTAGAAAAGTTTTAATTGATAATGTAAAAGAAAAATATATAAAACTTAAAAAATATCAAGTGTAACCAACAGTTACACTTACATAATGATGATAAATTAATTTACATAAAAATTATAGGTGTCACAAATTAAGACACCCTAGAAATTGATGTACAAACATGTTTTCAGATGCCCTAAAACAGGGCGTCAATAAAATAGATAATAAAACAATATTTATTAATGAATCTGGTTTATATTCATTAATTTTAAAATCAAAAAAGGTAGATAAACAATAAGGATAAATATAGATGGTGATAAATTAAAATTCATAGATTTTTTAGAGGGGACAATTTGTCCCCCCTATCATATAATGAAAAACGTACAAAACTTATTAAAATTAGGTAGGACCCAAAATGGGTCCCACATAAATTATAATATTTATTTTAAAAAATTTTAAAGGAGGTAACCTTATTATACAATAAAAACTTAAGGGTAACAAAACGTTACCCTCCTTAAACATTCAAAAGATATTTATAAAGATAATAAATTATATACAAATTTGAGACCCGTCTTAAAGACGGGTCTTACTTATAATGATAATAAAGTAAAATTTATAGATATTTTTAGGGGAGGCGATCTGTCCCCCCTATCATATAATGAAAAACATACTATTTTTATTAAAAAAATTTTGTTTATATTTATTAATTTTAAAATTAAAAAAGAATCAAAAAATTTAAAAATAGATTAATAAATATTTTAAATGAAAGAATCAAAACAAATAATTAAACATAAAAATTTAATAATAAATTATTAAATATATTTAAATTTATTAAAGAAAATATTTAAAAATATACATAAATTATAGTATAAATTCAATATCATATGGTTATAAATTATTAATATAATTTTGATCATTTTCTTTAAAACTTTCTTTAACATAATTTTTTATTATATTTATAAATGGTTCTATTATAAAATTAAACTTATAATGATATACAAAATAATTTTTATATTTAAAAAGATATATTAAAAATTTATTTGATATTTTAGTTTTAAATAAATATAATTTTATATCAAAATCATTATTTATTAATTCTTTTGGAACAATTAAAATTTCCATTTATTTATAATTTTTTTATACCCCCAAGGTAATGTATCAATTTTATTTTCACAAATAAATCTTTTGTCATCTCTATTACTTAAAGCTAATTTATTTATTGTAATTGTATATAGTTAATGTTTAAAACTTCTAATACAAGTCATTTCTCTATATTGTTCTTGATCATCAAATAAACATTTCTTAAAATCATCCATATGTAATGTTTTATCAACAACACTTTTCTTAATTCCTTTACATTTTACAGGATTTTTATTATTAAATTCATAACTATATAATTTTGATCTTAAACCACAATATTCTTCTAATATTTCACCATTTAACTCATCTTTAAATTTACCAATTATTTTTTTATTCTTTTCACTATAGCATTCATGTTCTTTCTTATAATCACTTGTATCAAATTCATTAATATTTTCTTTAATAATTTTATATGGATCCTTTTTAAACTCTATAAAATAACTGTCTGTGTCCATATATAATAACCTTATATTTGGATCAAACTTCTTTAATTTTTCATAATAAAATTGATACATATGTAATTTTGATAAATCAAGTACTGAAAATCCTATATAGATTGGTTTATCAAACTTAACCTTTTCTTTTATCATATGTGAAGCAATACAGTCTTTATCAAATATACTAAATGTTTTAAAATTAGGTTTTTTTGCTTGTTTTAATGAAAACTTTTCGTCACCTAATTTAATATCACATCTATTTCTAACATTTTCCATAGTTTTTCCAAAAACACTATTATTCATCAATTTAAAAAAGTCTTTTTCAAAATCTGATGTTGATTTGGATCTAAATTTGGTATTTAATTCAATATATTTTTTCATATAATCATCTTGATCAAATGCTATAACTCTATTAACTTTCTTTAATTTTAATCCTTTTTGTAGATAATATTTTAAGTTTCTTGAATGAATAACATAATCTTTTTTATCAAATAATGTTGTGCAAAGTTTATTATTATAATGTTCAGGTGCTAATGGTAAATCTTTATGATCATCATGTAATTCAATAGGATATTCTAAATCAACATCTAATATATATCCATATTCAGCATTTTCATCTAATTCTAATATTGTTTCTTCCCATTCATTTAATGTATATGTATTAGGATTCATCCATGTTATATCTTTATAAGGTAATTTTTGACTTAAAGCCCATCCATATAGATTATTTGCATCTATATATAACATATAATTTTCAGGTTTTGTTTTATCATAATTTTTTGTATATTTATTGTTTGCTTTACAATATCTAGTTATACATTGTGAAATACCACCTCTAATACCTTTTTCAATCATTAAATACATATTATAATCACTTATTAATTCTAGTTTAATTTTTGTTAATTTTAACATAGAATCCCAAGCTAATGATGGTGATGTTAGATAATGTGCTGGATCTAATTGATAATTTTTCAAACAAACAGATCTAAAATTTTCAAATATATCAGCTAATAATAATACATCCTGAATATTATACAAATCTGAATAATTACCTAATGTTTTTATTTTTAATTTATTCCAAACTTTTATATAATGTTTATAATCATCATCACTTATATTTTCATTAGTTAAACAACTATAAAATTGATCTTTTTCTAATATTTTATCATAGTTTAATTTTTCGACATTATCAATAAATTCATATGGAAATACACCTTTAGAAGTTAATATTTTTAAAGTTTCATTATCATATTCAATTTTATCATTTTCTTTTATAAATTTATTTATATGCTTAAATTCTTTAAGATTTTTAGCTAATTTTTCAATTGATGTAGCCATAAATCTAAATGTATCTACAAATGAGAATTTTATAAATTTTCTAGGTTTATCACCTTCAAATTCATAACCATAACCAGAATTTACTGAATAGTTTATATATTTTTCATCTGTATTAGCTAACAAATCAATTTTACCATATTTTTTAGCTAATTCTTTTATAAACAAATGTGTATCATAATTTGAACTATTATGACAGAATATAGGAATACTTTGAGGGAATTTTAGATTTAAATTACAATTTAAATGTGCAGCACCCCTAAATTTTCCTGTTAAATGGCAATGATCTCTTACTTTTATTCTTTTATCATCATCAAAACCACTATTTTCACAAATATGACAAATATTAGTTTTTTTATAATTAATTTCTTCTTCATTAGTTAAATTCATAGGCTTTTTATTTTTTGAATTATATTGTTTGGCTATATATTTTGAAATTTCATCTAAATATTCAAATAATTTATTTGGTATATTTATTAATTCTTCTTCATTTTTTGCTCTATAACAAATAGGTTTATACATTTTATTAGTTACTCTAGATACTAAATAGATTGTAAATCCATATGGTATATGTTTTTGAATTTTATTTGTATATGAGCAATTTGGATTATTTTTACAATTATCAATCTTTTCTAATATACTTTCAAAATCCATATAAATTACATATGGATGTTCAAACTTTTTGTAATAGTTTTTAAAACTTACTTTTTGACCAGGAAATGGCATTATAGGTCTACAAGGTTCTAATGATTTACATATTTCTAAATGATTATTCAAGTCTTTATTTTTGTAGAAATGAGTCAAACATCTTCTACAAATATATTTTTTTGTTTTATGTTTTGATAATTGAGAATATACCAATTTATTTAAATCTGTTATTAATATATAATGACAATTATTACCAATTTTATAATATAATAAATCAATTTCTAATTTTACATTATAATATTCAGATATTTGTAATGGCACTATTTTTTTATCTTCATCAATTCTATAAATATTTATTGACATTGATGGATATTTAGAGTCAAACGATCTTTTTTCAAATAATTTAATATCTTTTAATGTTATTGGATAATCAAAACCTTTAAAAATATCATCATTTATATATTTTTGATATTGTTTAACTCTTTCAGCATGTTCATTTGGTTTATCAATAGCACATCTAATTGCATAAATAAAACAATATTCATCTTTATTTTTAAAATTTACACAACATTTTTTATTCTTAATTTCATTTGGTAATTCTATATATGATCCAGCATTTAATGAATTATTTTTAGATAATTTTAGATTTAATTCAACACATCTTTTTAATGACCAACCAGAGCCTTTTGATGGTTGATTTAGTTGTTCTCTAACTATTAATTTCTTAAATTGATCATCAATAAAATCATCTATATTTAAAATATCTGAACTTTTTATGCAAAAATACATATTACTATTTTGAATTTCACCATTTATTAATTTTCTTTCATATTCACATTCTAAAGCCATTTGTCCTTTAATATTTTTAAATTTTTGTTTTTCTATCAATTTTTTTATTTCATTTCTTTGAGTTTCTAAATAATCATTAATATCTAAATCATCATTTGAATTTGTTAAAATATAATCTTGAAAATATCCTTTTAATGATGAAGCTTCTTGAATATTTATTATATTTTCTTTTGGAATTGGTCTATTTTTAAAATAATCATTTAATAATCCAATTAATTCTCTTCTAGTTTTATTAACAATTTTAATACTATTTTTAATTGCTAAATTTTGAATATATTTTAATGATCTATATTCTAAATTATTTGGATTTTCTTTAATTTTGTTTAATCTTTTAATTAGTTCATCTCTAGATAAATTTTCATAATTTCTGACAGATAATTTTTTTGCAATTTCATTTAATTTTTCTATATTAAATAATGAATAATTTGTAAGATCAAATGTTTCTTTAATATTTGTTAATTCATCTAAAGTTTTATTTTTATAATTATATATATTATTATTTTTACACCAATGTTTTAATTCAAATATTTTATTATCATATTTTTGTTTATTTAATAAATGTTTAGTTGAATTATAATGTCTATCATAATTTTTATATAATATATTTTTATTACAGTAAGGACAATTAATATTTTTATTTGTTCCTTCCATTTATTAGAAATAATTTTTACTTAGAAATAAAACTCTTAAAAATATGAGAAGTTTTTCCACTTTTTTCTAGGTAATTTATAGTTTAAATTGTATTTTTTCAATCAATAGTCAACTTTTCACAAGTTAATTTAAGTTTTCTAGAGTATTTTTTCAATAAAATCAATAGTCAACTTTTCACAAGTTAATTTAAATTTTCTAGAGTATTTTTTCAATAAAATTAATAGTTGTATTTTCATAAGTCAATTTAAGTTTTCTATAGTATTTTTTCAATAAAATTTAAACTTTTTTAAAACAAGTAAAATTATTATTTTTATCATATTTTTAAATTTTCTAGTTTTGTTATATTTTTGTCATGAATTTTAGTTTCTAAATGTCTTAAATAATTATTAGTCCATTTAATATTTCTTCCACATTCACAAAATTGTGGTTTTAAAAACATTTCTCTAATACATTGTATACAAATTGCATTTTTTCTATCTTTACTATAATGATAATTATTAAAATTTGAAATATCTTTAATTTCTTTACATTTATGACATTGTTTTTCATTTAATTCAATAACTTTAATATTATCATATAATTTTTTATAATACAAATCCTTACATTCTTTACAATAATAATATAACCCATCTTTAGTATTTTTATCTTTATAAAATTTTGATATATCTTTATATAATTTACACCTTAAACATTTCTTTTCCATTTATATAAAATAAAATTTACAAATTGGTTTTTTTCAATTCATATTCATAAAAATTTCCAATAATATCTTCATTATTTTGATCTTTTATACTATATGTAACTGGATTTGTATTATTAATTTTAGAAATTATAAATATTTCTCTAGACCAATTATTTTTATATTTATTAGAAAATGTTGATTTTTTATTTCCAATTCTAACTCTATCATTTATTTTAAATTTTGATTTGGTTATTATTTTTGGTGGTTTATATTTAAAAACAGTATCTAATAAATCCTTTTCATTATTTTTATTTACTTCAATTGGTTTCATTTTAATTGTTGAATGATATGAGTTATTATATTCTTTAACAATTTTTGGTAAAATATTTATCCATCTATAATTTTTATTAATTTCAAATTGTATTTTCATTTTTTCATTTTGTGTTCTATTATACCTTTCTATTATACTTGATTTTTCTTCATTTTCTGTATGATACAATTTAATATCATATTTATTTAATATTTCTTTGAATTCTTTATTGATAAATTCTAATCCTTTATCTGTATGTAAAAGATTAGGTGATTTATGATTAATTTTAATTGCATCATTAATTATTTCTTCAAATGCTTTAGAAACTGTTTTTCCATCTTTTTTCTTTAATGGTTTTGACCAAACATATTTTGAGAAAGTATCTATCACATTTAACATATATTTATAACCATCATTTTTTTTTCATAATTTTTCATTATAATTAAATCTGCTGCCCATAAATCATCAATACCTAATGTAATTATTTTTCTTTTTAGAAATTTCTTTCTGATTGGAGCATGAATTTCATTTGCTTCAATTATTTGTTCATTTTTAGTTAATTCTTTTTTATTTATAGGTTTAACTTCTTTTTTAAAATTTTACTTTTATTTGTTTTACAAATTAAACATTTAGTAGCTATTCTATATAATCCATTTTTCATTTCAACAATTTGTGGATTAATATTTTTAGTTTTTTTCTTACACTTGTGACAATAAATTGGTTCATTCATTTATATATAAAAATATTTTATACATAAATGAATTGATTCAATTCATTTATGTATAAAATATTTTTTTAATAAATGGATATGTGTTATAGATGTCATAATCAAACTAATTTTACTATTATTGGAAATTGTGTAGGATGTAATATATGTAAAAGAATTATTTATGAAAAAAAGATTAAGAGAAAAAGTAATAAGAATAAACATCTTAAACATATTTTAAGAGAATTTAACCATTTTCAACCATATAAAACACACCAATTAATTAATGAATTATATATTTTATGTATTTCCAATCATTTTGAAATAACACCTAAGAATATAAAATTATTTTTAAAACAAAGGAATTATACAAATTGGATATTTTACTATCAATTTTTAAACAAAATATACAATATTAATTTTGAATTGAATCATGAAGATAAAGAAAAAATTACACTAGTTTTTAATAAATATTTATGTTTTAAGAAAAGTAATATATCATATAAAAAATTATTACCAATGATTTTTAAATATTTAAATATGGATTTTTGTATAAAACCTAATTATGATGATAACTTTTTAACATATCTATCACAAATGAATTTGTAATATTTTTTCCCTATATAAATGGATCTGTTAGAAGAAATTAATAATATTGGAGAATTAAGATTTAAAGAATATAAACCATTAAAAAGTTTAAATTTAAATGAAAAATATAAAATTGAAAAATTTGAAAGAATTAAAGATAAATATGGATATACAATTATTGTTGAATTAGAAAAATGTAAAATACATTTACCAAAAAGGTTTACTAATATAATTGATGATAAAACTATTAAAGAATTAAATAAAAAAGATTTAAATTTAATTGTCACGGCTTTTAAGACTTTTGATGATAAAGAAACTGCTTTAGTTAAATTTGAATAATTATTTTAATATAATTGTATTGATAATAAATTTTAAATCATCTTGTAAAAAATTATAATTTTACTGGTTTTAAAAAACTTTTTATTCTGTAAACAATTTCATATAAATTTATGCATATTTATTAAAAAATGCATTAAATTTGCATATTTTTTATGACAATTTGACAAAAGCTGAAAATTGGCCAAAAAATGGCAAAAATATTGCATAATTGTATTAAAAAACTGTGAAATTTGTTTGATTTTTGATTGTCTCCAAAAGTGTCCTAGGAACCCCATAGTACTATCTACTTATCTATATATATATATATATATATATATATATATATATATATATATATATATATATATATATATATATCTATGTGTCCGTGACCACGATAACTTTTGAACGGAACCTCCGATTTTGATGAAATTTGGTACAGGGGTGTAAGCCAGCGTCTACTAGGTTGAGTTCGCGAACCAGAATGATCGGACCATGGGATCGGGGTTTTATGGGGTTTCAAAAGGGTTAAAAATAGGTTTTAGGCTTTTTTTACTTTTATTTAGAAAAATTCAACTGTTATAACTTAAACCATTTAAAAGAGCTTAAAAAAAAACAAAAACAATCTAGTATCTTGAATTTTTTACCTAGCTTAAAGGGTTATGGAGAAAATCCAAAAAGTATGTTTTTCATGTTATTCTTATGGGAAATCAACAAAACCTTGTATCTTGCTTATTTATTGACATATCTTGATAAAATTTGGTATATACATTCATTAGGAAGCGTTTAACTCATATTTGCTTAGAAAACCCATATGGCGGCAAACCTACATACTCACCCCTATAGGGTTTATGGGGAAAATAAAAAGAACACCATAGCCTTATAAAATTTGGTATGTACAATCACTAGGTATGGGTTAACTTATATTTACCAACAAAACCCATGGCGGCAAACCTACATACTCTCATTCCCCATGGATTTTATGGGGAAATAGAAAATATACCAAAATTCCATTGGAAATTCGCTGAGTACGCAGGTCTGCTGCGACGGGGGTATTATTTTTAAAATTTGGTAAAATTAGTAAAAAGTGAAAGGCGGTAAAAAGATCTTTGGCGGTTTTATATACTTTATTTTATGAGATGTAGAGTTAAAGAGTGCCTCGACAAAGAGTAAAATTTAATACAATTTACCATAAAACTTTTAACTAGAACGGAATCGATCTCCTCTACAAGGACCTCATTTACACTAGTAGATAACAAACCCGCCGTTAGAGTTTTAATTAATAAAAAATACAGCATAATGATTGGGATAGTTTCAATTTTTATTTTAAGATGCTGTAGCTATTTTTGAATCTGTGTCATGAGTTGCAAGGTACCTTAATTGACCACTTAAAACGAAATTTGAAATGGCGTCAGCAACAAACAATCAAATTTTTCAAATAAAAAGCTTATTTGCCAAAAGATGATTTCCGGCGGGATGAGCGATATCTTCTGGCTATGGCCGATATTGTCCTGCAGTATTGTGAGTCTCCCACTCACAAGATCCGGCCATTGTTGCTCTCCCAATATCCGGCCCGGCCACTGGTCACTGCTTTGATACCAGTTTTCCATTAAATCACTCTTTTAGTACACCTAATTCGAGGAGGAAATATTCATTAATAGATTCCTCAATACCTACAATTTAATTGATGAGGTCAGTAATAGCGTCTTATGTTTTTGTCTGATCTAAACACTAGCACAACACGTAATACATCCTGAAAAACGGCTTTCCTCTTGTAAAAATTTGGGTTGTCCAAAAATTTTTGATTTTAGAAGAGCGACTTAGCAACGGGACAGAATTTTTTAAATTCCTACCGACCAATTTTAAAATTCAGGGTAGATAAACTGTTCAGTACTGTTTATAATAAAGATTTTAACTAAACTAATCATCTACCACTTTTTGTTTTAGCCATTAGTTTGTTTTTTACCAATAAATAAAAGGTTTTACAATGAAGGTTTAACCTAATTATAAATTTAGCAGCTCTTTTACTGAAGAATCGTAAATGTTTCAGAACATGTTCGATGGTTACCGTGGAAAAAGCCAATAATTACTCATCGTATTAAGCATGATTAGGTTTAAATAAAGGCTTGGTTATAAATACTGCTTCTTCAATTAAGAGTTCTATGGTTTTTATGATGATTACAGAAGGTACGCTACATTAGGTTAAAAGCAAATACTTCTTGAAGCTGTCTGTTTATAACTTAAGAATAAAGGTCTAAACTTCACGCAGGAACACAAACCTAACTAATAATCAAAATTTGAGCCATGGAACAAAATAACATATAATACTTCTTGGGATACTTCAGAGAAGGAGAAAACAGAAAATAAATTTGGTTTATGCAGTGGCCTTGAAGTCCCTCACAAAGCTCGGAGAAAAGTTGCACATTTACATTGATAAAGTCATAGATTACATCTCTTTTGATGATGTGACTTAAGTGACGTTATGTTCAACATTAGGTCTACGTGTTAATGACGTCAATCATAACGATATTTGTGGATTTTAAATATATTTCCGAGTGGCCATAAAGTTATGTCCTGGTTTAATAGCTTAATTTGCTGTACGAAAACCATTAGAGACACAGGCAACTTACATTGCTTATTTTAAAGAGGATTTAATCTAGTTGTTTTTTCATTAAGCTGGTAACACTTTTGTTCAACTGCTTGACAACAGTGCAGTTTTCTTGAAATGCTGCACAAAACCAAATCAGAAATTGTTAGCCTGCAGGAGGAGTCACAGTGTGTCCTATGGTTTTATGAAACCCAGTCCCATACAACTGTTCAAAGACTTTTTCTGCGAACATTTGGAAGACCTGCACCTGATGTAAAAAGTATAAGAAAGTGGAATGCATATTTTTGTGAGAGGGGCATTGTGTGTGACAAGAAACGAACTCGACGCCCGCGCGCATCACTAAAGTCAATCACTAAGTCTATATGTAAATCTAGCCAAGAATTAAATATCCCACACTCAACTATTCACAAGATCTTGAGAAAAGAAATTCAAAGCGTACAAATTGCAGTTTGTTCAAAAGCTGATGCCAAATAATTTTCGCGTCCGGGCTGCTTTTGCCCCCGAAGTGCTAGATCGCTTGGAACACCATGAAAATTATCTAAAAGGCATAGGTTTTTCTGACGAAGCCACATTGAAATGGTAAGGTGAACCGACAAAATTGTAGAATTTGGGGAGTGAAACCCCAAGCATTGTGATTGAGCAAGAAATAGACATTTGAGCCCCAAATATTTGTTGCGGTGTAAAGCACGATAGAATCATTAAAAATTTTTCTTTGCGGAAACAAACGCGAATTGAATTATTTACCTAGACATGCTAGAGTTATATGTAGTCTCTCAATTAGAAGAACTACAACCTTTGATAATTATTTTTCAACAGGATGGCGCCCCGCCTCATTGGGCTGTATGTGTGAGAGATTTTTTAAATTTTAGGCCTATCGATTGGACGCTGGATCGATGACCCGACCAAATGGCCTCCTCGATCTCCAGACTTGACCCCTCAGGTCTTTTTTATGTCAGGGTTTGTTAAAGACGCAGTGTATACTACCCCAGTTACTAATTTAGAAACACTAAGAGAGAGAATAAGAAATGCAGTGTCGTCTGTTACTCTAGAAATGTTAACCGAAACATGGGACGAAATAAAAAGTCGCCTAGAATGTTTACAGGCAACCCAAGGCGCACCGCACACAGAGGTGTATTGAGTTTGTACATATGTAAATACAACTTAAGAAATCACTTGTTAAAACTGTAAATCCTATACTCTAATACGAGTACTGCCTGAAGGGATGTGTGTTCCACGATCTCGAAATCTAGCGGGTAGATTTTGCTTAAACTTTGCATTTAATTGTGTTTTGGCCCAAAAATAAATGTAGAAACAACCTTAATCCCAGGAAAAAATCGAATTTCGTCTAAATTTAAGTTTTAAAATCGTAATTTTTAACACTGGTCTTCTGGGGGTCTGTTTTTGGATAACGAAATAACAACGATAAATATACAAAAAGGAACATTAATGTTAAGCAGTCTCTTTCAAACGGCTGTTCACTTTTAAGAGGTATAGTTTTTTGTTAATTGATCGAGATTTAATAGCTCTATTACCATGTCACTATATCAAAAGTGAATTAATACCAATGAGCAAGGCTCGGTTAACCCGTTACTGAAACATTATTCTAGAATCAGTTGTTTTCATGCTATTTGAGTTCTTTATCAGGACAAGACTTTATGGAAACCTAGAATACTGTAGTAGTAGTAAAGATGAAGAATTTCAAAGTCTTCAAGGGTACTTTACCATTACCACTTTGAGTATTATATGCTAGCTACTGGTTATGCAGAGGTTATAGTCCGTTAGATGTAATGAGGATCTCGATGGGTGGACATCGTAGGGGAAGTGTCACTACACTCATGTACTCGACTTGAAGGAGGGTAACATTTTTTTTGTTAATACAAAGAAAACCCCTTCCTATTTCAATTATAAAATTGCATCTGTATGGTTTCAGCGTTTTTGCTAGTCTCTAAGGATACCGAACACAAATTCAATTCAGAAGTGGGCTTTTGTTGCGGTTCAATGATTTCTGAGTGATAGGACTGATAGAAGATGAATTCTCATGCATTACATCTTCAAGTTTCAAGACTTTAACATTAGTCTTGGAAAGTTTGCATTTTTGAAAATTTTCACATGAAGTCTTTTTTTTAATTCAAACATGAAGATTCCCGATGAAGATGAATATTCAAAAGAGTTGGACGAATTTCTAGGCAAATGTTAAAAATATGCAAAATTCCTGATTTTTTTTACATTTTTTGTTGACCTTGACCTTTATGACGTTGATGGTGTAGTTGATAACGTCACTGTTGGTGACGTCATTTGGATGAGCCATGTCAAACTTTCTGTAATGTTACCTCGGGACGTCATTCAAAGGTCATTGGAATGAGCCATAAGCCCCCTTGTCCACTACTCATCTGCATTGAATCTAACATCTGAGCACAATTTAAAGTTATTATCAATTATTTTTACTGAATACCTGAACGTTTGTCGATTGACGGAAGTGTTTGTGTTTACTGTTTACACTGTCAATCACATCAAAAGATGACAGGTTGTCTTTGTCCGTTTAGAAGCGGTGTTTTACTGTGCATCTTCTACTGGTATAAAATCTTAACATATAAAGAGCTTAGGTCTGTTTAAACTTGAGCACCAAGCCGAATGTTGTTGAGCTGTTTGACAGGTGTGTGGTAATATAATCGTAAAGCTCAGTGGCTCAGTGACTGAAATACGTAGCTTATATCTAGTTATATTAAAAAATTGCTAAAATTATCATTAAAGTTAGGGAAAATAACAACAATTTAAACATTCTTTTGGGCCATCATATGATTTTTAAAAGGCGTTTTTATGTCATTATATATCAAGGTTTTCTTGAGATCAATCTGTAAAACCTGTAAAAATAAATGCAGTAAAAACCAGTTACCTTTTACGCAAGGAAAAAAATTATGAATAGTATTTCTAAACGGGAGAACGAAACTCTGGAGAAACAAAAAATGGGGACTCGGGATAGAAACTGTGGGAATCAATTTGGATGGTCAAAAACCAAAATATTTTTGGGGAATTGAACGAACTATTGAGACGAATTCGTAAAACAAACTTATATTTTGTTACAGTGGATGTCTTATGATTAAATACGGTTAAAAATTAATTTGTAATATTTAACATTTTTTAGCTTCAACAGCTCAAACTATATTTTTTCCAAGGAATATTCTGAACATATATTAATAATCTGTAACGCCAGAGTCAGACTGCAGTTTAGCTGACGGTCTCTAGAGACAAACTTCAACATCCATGAGAATTCTTCTGGTCGCTACCGTTGTCTTCCTGGCATGCGGCTTTTCCTTTGGAGATCAGAAAACTTCAAACTGGATAAAAATCAGGAGAGAAGTGGGAGGCCAATGGAACCTGGTAAGTTTACATTTCTTTATATGGCTTAGACAGTTAATCCATGGTTTGGGGTCAATCGAAAAAGCCGCTTAAAAGTTATCAGTACCTGGGGGCCGAGAATTTGCTTTGTAAACTCAAACAGGGATATTATTTTTAGTAATATCAGTTACAGCCAGCCCAGTGCAAAAAGGCTTATTTCTTTTTCAAGACGAACTCGTCCGCTCCGCTCACTCTTCTTCCCGGCGAGCTCGTTCGCTTCGCTCACTCGCCTTTCAACTGATTCAATGTAGGCTTGCGGCTAATGCGTTCTGGCGTATATTTATTGAAACATATGCTGAACCTGTAATACGTGGATTCTAATAATTTAGTTAACAGCTGTTCTCATAATTCTTATTAAATTATTTTGTTTTAAAATTTGAATGCATTTCTCCAATTTTATTAGTTGTTTTAATTTTTTTACATGACTTTTATTTATCAAAACATTTGTAATCAGCAATATGAAGTACGATTTAAAAAGTGATAAATTGTTTTTTTTTTCAATACAGAAGTACCATTTAATAATTTAGTAACTGGCTGCGACGCAAAACAACATATTTATATTGGAAAACGTCGTCTGCACTTTGACAGTTTAGTCACCTGTTTTTTATTTCTTTGTTTTGATATTTATCCTAACTCCATAAGACCATAGTGTATTTTTTTAAATTTAATTTAAAGTTCATAAAGAATTTTTTTCTGTCATAGACATCTGTATATATATATTATTTTTATCCCAGAAACAAGCTTTTTGCAGAGTTTGAAGAAAATTGTTCGAGCAGTTTTTGAGATCCACGTACAAACATATATACATACACATGTGCCTTACTCGTATTATAGTGT
>CM061533.1:270258262-270317497 GCA_030545055.2 Neoaliturus tenellus
TGTCTTCTCGTTGTTGGTATTAACTTGGATACAAATTCTCTATATTTTAAAGACCTAGATCTAAAAACTGGTTGGTCAGCTAAATACTTCCTCCTGTATGCATTGGTGTGTTCCAAAATCTGTTTATATGCTTCCATGTCTTCTTCTTTAACTAACAATTCTAAAGGCTTTTTTTCAAATAATAATTCAAATAATCCTCTTGTGCCCTTATATCTTTGATTACCAACAATAATATTATCATCTTCATCAATGTTTACCGGGCTATTACCAACCATTAAACCTTCTTCTGTTAATCTTACTCCATAACTATGGTAGTTTTTATTAGGATTTATTCCAGCTAACATTTTTATCATGTATTTCCTTCCTAAAGGTCCTTTGTTATGAATGTTTTCACCCAACAAGCTTATGTTTGACGGACCTTCCCTTGCTTCTTCTTCTTTTTCCTCTTCACTAGCAGTTGATACATCTTCATGTCCTCTTTTAGCTTTTACTTCATATAATTCTCTTATACCACTATAGTCTGGTGATTCTAGCTCTCTTTCAGGTTCTTCACCGGTAAAACCACTATATGTAGAGGATTCCAGGTCTTCATCACTAAAATCTTCTGATTTTACATTTTCTCTTTCAAACTTTGTAATAGGTGCAATTGCATCTCCTTCCAAAACGGGTTTAGCAAATTTTTTGTTTAATTGTTTCAAGGGTTCAGTAATAGGTTTAAAAGTAGATTCAAGAAATTTCTCCCTTTCGCTAATACCTAATTTTAATGCTCTGTTTTTATCTCGAATAGAATCACTAAGTGATTTTATTTCCTTTATTAACTTTTCTTGGTTAACCATGTTTTGTAGCAAGACGTGTTGTACAACAATGAATGTTTTACATCATGATCGGTGTATTAGTATAAATTTATCAAATCCTATCCTGTATCGACCATTGTTTAGCGGTTGTTCCTTCATAATTGTTAAAAACCCATACTTTTCAGCCCAAGCCTTTCCACACAACTCTTTAAATCGTTCAAATGGCATATCCGCACTTACATGGTCATAATATATGTGTTTTAGGTTGGTTTCATCCTGTTTAAATACAATTAACATGTTTGCATTGTCTCTAATGAGCTGTTTCGGTATTTTGCTGTAAGTTTGACCAATATAAATGCTATCTATGTTGTTATGTCGACCCATGGCGAAGTAATTTCTTATTGTATTTTGATTTTCACAAGATACATCGTCAAATATGAATACTGAGAATGGTTTAGCCTCTTGCGGTTGCATGACACTCTCGCTCGCGTTAAATTTAAAATATTTAACTTCAGGCACATTATTGAGTATTTGTTCCAATAACTGATATTTTGGTTGTTGTAGTGACTTTGAAAATACATATAAATTATTAAAACGTAATCCTTTAGGATTTGTAATCAAATTGAATACTACATTTGTTTTTCCACAATTGGAAGGACCGGTAACCAGACAACGCACCGTGTTTGGTAACAAAACACCGTGTTTCCCAGTATTGAATTGAGAACCATCCACTGTGAGTTCATCTATATTATTAATAGTAAAATTGTCTTTTTGCGGTATTATCTCCATCCTTTGTAATGGTTCAACTAAAAATGATGCTCTATCATTATATTAGATCCTTTTTAGGTATCCAAGAATCTTCCGTCTTATTAAATCCTAACCATCGTACTTTAACCTTATCCTTTTTTCGTTGCAACACCTTTTCGACTAGATATACATCACCTACTGTTGATTTTAACATTTCATGTCCATAAAACCCTCCTTCCAGCAATTGTCCTTTATTATCTTTTAAAATGTAAGTTTCTGGTATTGTAGGTTGTACCTTAAATACAGTAAATACCTCATTTGTCCAGTTTGGAAGATATCTTTTACTGAATACACCTTTGTATTTGCTTATTCGCACTTTATCACCAACATTAAACTTTTTAGGCTTTAGTTTTTCAACTCTTGGTTTAGTATTCATTTTTATACGTTTTAATACAAGTTTTTCATTTTTATTAGTCACCTGGCTTGGTTTCATACCAATAGTTCTATGAAACTTGTTATTGTAATCGCTTATAAGTTTTGGTAACATATCAATCCATACGTGTGATCCTCTGTTGGAAAACATCTTATACATCGCACCTTTTAAAGTTCTGTTAAATCTTTCAATTATTGATGCTTTTACCTCTGAATTGGTTGAGTAATGGTTAATGTTGTGTTTTTTCATTAAATTTGCAAATTCCTTATTAAAATATTCTTTTCCATCATCAGTTTGTAAATGTTTTATAGTATGTTTGTCTCTTTGTATAGCTGTTTCCATTGCTTTTGTAACACTTTTACCACTTTTATCTTTTAGTGGTAAAGCATCTGCCATTTTTGAAAAAACAATTAATAATAGTCAATATGTATTTAAATCCTCTATTTTGTTTACTATAAGGAATCATTTCGATTAAATCCGCTTGATATAAATCATTTATTCCTTTTATCACTGTATTTCTTCGTGGAAACTTTCTTCTCGCAGGTTTATGAAGTTCGTTGACAATTTGTTGCTTCAAGTCCTTCATATTGCAGGTTTGAATGTTTCATGTATCACATGTATAATCACAATGAATGTTGTCTTAAATATTCACATCATTTATATAGGTCAAGGTCATTCAAACTTGTGTAAAAAAATGGGGAACACGACGTTTGACTTGCCGTGTTCCCCATTTTTTTACGTAAGGAGAAAGGAATAAGGTCGAAGTTGTAGAAGGACGAAGAATAGGTTACTAGTCGATAGGGTTTAGAGAGTAGTGGCCAAAAGGAAGAGTGTGAATTTTATCCGGCATAATATGCCTTTTATCATCTCGAGCTGATAGTGCCCTTTTAACTTCAGTGACACTGTAGACCTCATGTTTAAAGCTTCTGATAGTGTTGAACGTTGCAGACATTGTAGAATCTTCAAACAAGCAGGTCTTGTAATGGTCAAATGTCACATGTTTCTTCAAGTATGATGTTTTGACTCCTTTTGCTTTCTTGACTGTCGGTGTGTTGTTCTCGTTGTTCATTTTAAATGAATACAATTTTGCCATCAGTGCCACTATTTCTTCTAAAGGCATTCCATTTGCTTCATCTTTAAATTTTCCGATTACTTTTTTATTCTTTTCATTGTAATTTGGATGGTTCTTCGGATAGTCAGAGAAGTCAAAATCGTCTTTGTATGGGAAACTCCTTAGGTCTTCATACATGTCCAAAGTCTTTATCCAGTAGATAAACGCGTCGGTATCCATGTATGCAACTCCAATGTTGTCTCTTCCGTAGTGTTTAACCATTTTGTTGTAATGGAAATCATACATTAGAGTTTTACTTATATCCAAAATCGACATTCCAATGTATAACGGACGATCCATCACTATTGTTGTTTTCTTCATACTGACGGCAACTAGATCTTCGTTTATAATCATGGATGTTCCAAAATTTGGTTTTTGCACTAGTTTTTCCAATTTCTTAGGATCACTTACTAATTTAACAATCTTGTGTTTTCTTTTGTTTTCTAAGGTCTTCCCGAAGATGGCGTTGTTCATCAATTTGTAAAAGTCCTTTTCAAATGCTGATGTTGCTGCTGCTCTTCTTGTAGTGTTGGAATCAATATATGGTTTCAACCAACAAGACTGGGTGAATTCAATTGCTCTATGAATTCTCACTACACGTAGACCCAATTCAAGAGCTTGTTGAACTACCCAGTAGTGAGCCACATACCGATCTTTATTCTCCAACGTCATCATCAATTTTGGCCATCTTCCTGTCGGTGAAACTTCAGTCTTGGCTAGGAGAGGCAAGTCGTAGTGATGGTCATGAAGGTGCTCTGGATATTCGAAATCACAGTCCAAAATATAGCCTTTTGGACCATTCTTTGGAATCTGTGAGATGTCACCGATGGTGGCCGGGTCGATCCATTTGAAGTCAGCGTAGGGAAGCGGATTTGACATCGCCCAACCATAGAGGTTGTTCGCATCAAAATATCCAAGGTAGAGTGATGGTTGTTGCTCGTCGAAGTTGGGGATATACTTGTTGTTGGCCTTAACATGTCTGGTCACAGCTTGAGTCAAACCACCTCGTACACCTGATTCGATCATGAGGACCATATCAATGTCTGTGAGAAGCTCCAATCGACAGTTAGTTCACTTGAGCATAGCTTGCCATGCTAATCCAGGGGATGTATACGAGTGTAAAGGATCCAATCCGTAGGCTGAGAAACAGGTGTTCCGAAATTCTTCCATCACATCGCACAGCAGAGTTACATCCAATTTTATATAAAAATCAGAATATTCCCCTAAAGTTTGAATGTTTAGTTGGTTCCAAACATTACAAGCATGATTGTAGTCTTCAACGGAGATTTCACTTTCATTTAATTTGCTATTGAAGGCTTTAATCGGTGGTAGACTGGTTTCTTCAAACTTTTCTGTGGAAGTTATATAATCATAGGGGAAAACTCCTTTTCGTAATACTAAGTCCAATTTATCTTCAGGTACAATTTTGCTGGTTTCTTTTAGATCTTCTCTTCTTAGGTTCTCAGACAATTTGCTCAAACTAGATGACATAAATCTATAAGAGTCTACGAAGCGAAGTTTAATTTTACCTACTGTTTTTGAGAAACTGATGTACTTCTCCAATGTTTCAGCTAATACTTCGATTTTTCCATCATCTCGTCCTAACTCTGGGATAATAAAGTGGGAGTCATAGCCGCTAAGATTGTGTAACACGACAGGGATAAAGTTCCGCAGTTTGTAATTTATATTGCATGAATTACAAGCAGGTCCTCTGTATAACCCTGTGAGGTGATCATGATCTCTTACTTTTTGATTTTCTTCACTAAAACTCTTCTTTCATAGATAACATCTTGTTGCCGAAATGTATTCTTCTTGTTGATTTTGGTTCAAAGGTTTCATGGGTAAAACATTACCGTATAGGCGTTCCACTTTTTCAGCAATGTCATACAACTGGTCTACAAAATACTTAGCAGCTTCTTCCCCACGGTAGAGTATCGGAGTGGATGTTAAGCCATAGTCTTGCAATTGTTCTTCAGGTAAAGTAGATTTCACCAATAAGCAAAAACTGTTAGGTTGATGCAATTGATATTTGGTTCTTCTAGTTACTTCACCATCCGAAAGTTCCTGCGGCACTAACGTGGATTCAAAGTCAGCGTACATAACTAGTGGAATCCGGTATTGGTGAACTGTTTTATTGAACTGAACAAATGCTCTAGATGGTGGTGGCAGACTAATCTTCACTTCATAGTTGTCATTACAAAGACGTTGGTGTTCTGACAACCACTCTGACACGTCTCAAGTCTTTATTTGTGAAACAAAAGCATCTCTTACACACTGTTACTCTAATTTTCTTTTTAGTCACTTGTCGTCCAACCAAAGTTTCAAAGTTCTTGATGTAAACATAATGTGATATTTCACCTTTGGTCAATAGCAACAAATCTGTATGGTTTTGACGTTCAGTCTTTGTAACTCGTAACGGGTAAACGTTATTTGATTCGTCTAAACCAAACACATTAACTGAAACTCCTGGGTTTTTTCTTTCAAATTTAGCAACATTATTAAGACTAACAGGATACGACATACCTTGGAAGTTATAGCGGTGTTGAACAGCTTCGTATGCTATGCTAGGTCTACAGGCCATAGGTTCCACATATTTTGCTAACATTGCATACCGGAAACATTCATTATCCTCATTTTTCACATTGATACATGATCTTGTATCTCGGATCACCTTTGGTAGAGGGATAAAGCTGCTTCCTCTCATACCATATCCATGCTTGTGAACCCTCACATCCATACCTTCAATTGATGATAGCGTCCAGCCGGATCCTCTTCCTTCATGTTCTTGAAGTTTCACTAGCAGTTCAACCAAACATTCTTCTAAGATTTCGTTGATATCAGATGTGGTTGTAAGGGTTCGGTTTTTAGCAATGAATGCTCTCGGTGAATTTTCACCATCGGTATTAGTAAACATAGCCTCCAACACCAATCCAAATTTAATAAAGTTCAATTTTGCCAATTCTTCCGTCAATGTTTTTACAACTAGCTTTTTAGCTTGACTTATAAAATTTTCCAATTCTAATTGCACGTTATTAATTTTGAAATGAATTACAACTGGTCCTGGCAAGGCTGTAGTACGCAGTTGTCTTATATCTTCCATATCCTCTTCTTGGGTACGCAGTTGTCTTACATCTTCCACTTCTTCTTCCGTATCTTCTTCTTCCATTTTCTCTTCTTGAATAAATCCTCCAGCTGTAGATGGTCCAGCTCCGGCAAATTGAATAACACTTGGTCTTCTTCTTTGCATTAACTGTAAATAGCTAGCCCAGTCCTGCTTCTGAGGTTTTTCCAAAAACCGATCAATCGCATCCAAGTCTTCTTCACTTACTACAATCTCTTCTTTTCTGTCCTCTTCATGATGCAATTCTCGATGTAAAACAAAGATATCTTCGTCTTGGAAAAACTCACCACAAATATCGCAAAGGGCCATTTTTTACAGTTTGGCTTTGAGTGTGCACTCGGTGAATGTCCACGCAATAATGAGCAGCGCGCTCAACCGGGTCCCTTTATACCCGAGGTTGAAGGGTGGGGGAAGGTGACGTCATATACATCCGGTTTATCAATCATGTAGTAGATTTGGCTTTTAAACACCCATTTTCAATATATTCTTCAACAGGCTTGATAAACCAATGATGTTTGATCTAAATCCACTACTTTGTACAAGTTTTTTCAAAGATGTCTGTTTGAGCAAGTTTATGTGGAACAAGGTCATTTCAAATTATTATTTTTCAGCGGGGGATAGAGCACTGCAATGGAGCCATGGTATAGAAGTGGTGTATCCATCCAATTGGTTTGCCCTTTTTATACCCCCACAAACTATGCATTTATGTGGGTCATGGTCGCGCACGGGTGAGCCCCACCCAAGGGTATAGGGTAGGGGTAGGGGTGGGGGCGGGGGTGTAGGGGTGGAGGTGTAGGGAAGGGGGGTCGGAGGTGTATGGGGTGGAGGTGTAGGGGGTGGAGGTGGAGAAGGGGGGGGGGGCGGGGGCGGGGGCGGGGGCGGGGGCGGAGGTGCAGTGTCAGTCTTTACTATATTTAGGTTGAGGTCACGTAAAAACTTTAAAAAAATAAAGCCCCACCTGGGGCATTTAGGTTGCCATCGCTATAGTCTCTAAAGAGACCCAACTATGGACAACTACAGACTTGTGTGTTAGTAATGCCTACCCATTAAAGTTTAAAAGACAAAGTACTTTAATATATTTACTGTGTTAATAAAAACCTTACTGTTAAAGATTTTGAAAACTTTCATATATTTAGGTCAAGGTCACAGAAAACTTTAAAAAAAATTAAGCCCATGATGATGGGTTTGTCATCGCTGTAGCCTCCGAAGAGACCCAACTATGACAACAGGGCAACATCCAATGTCGTGTTCCCTTCGCCACGCGAGACTTGTAAACATTTACTGCATTGTCTTTTCAATAGCTAACAAAAATTCATTTACATAATTTTGAGTTTCCAGGAGGAAACAAACTGAGGACACCCTAATGGCTTACGTCCTCGGTCCGAGTGCAGAGGCCGCCGCAACCTTTTGCATGCCAGCGTACAAACGGACATACTCCCACAACCCCAGCCGCAACCTGTTGCATGCCTGAGAGGAGCCTAACAATACTTCAAAGTAACTTTACTCCTGTAATCTTTAATATTTTTAATTTAGCAATGCAGTAACTTTTTACAAGTCCTTTGTGGGTCAAGGCCACACGGACATTAAAAAATTTCGGCCCCCGTACATCCATGGCGAACCACGAATGTTCGGGGGCCTTGGGGACTAAAAAACACAAATAGCTAACAAAGATTTATTTATATAATTTTGAGTTTCCAGAAGGGAAACTAACTGAGGACACCCTAGTGGCTTACGTCCTCGTCCGAGTGCAGAGGCCGCCGCAACCTTTTGCATGCCAGCGTACAAACGGACATGCTCCCAAACGCCATCCGCAACCTTTTGCATGCCTGGCAGGAGCCTAACAATTATGAAAAGTGGCTTTACACGGGGGCCTACTCCCGTTCCCTGTCGTTACAATTTAATTTGAGCTGTGAAAAACGCTCAAGGGGAAATGCTAAAACAAGCGTATACACTTTAGTTAAATATAATACACTTACAACACACAATTGAGCTCAACATGGTTAATGCTGGAACAAGCACATACACATTAAACACATATGACAAACAAGACAAACAAGACAGACAGGAGACATAGGGTACAAGTAAAACAATCTCATATAAAACACTTCCCAATACCCAAACGCAAGCGCAATATCTTAGAAATAATACAAGTCTTAAAGTTAGAGTAGACTTCGCTAAACAGTGAAGGCGCCTTTCAGTGTTTAGTGAGGCCTATGGCGGTCCGTCCCGATCGTTCACGTTCAACGCTCGGGAGCGGACTGCGAGCCGGCTGTGGCCGGGCCGCCTTATATCCCCACCGGTCTCCCCCGGCATGGGGCGGAGGTCCACCCCGGGGGCGGAGGTCCACCCCCGGGGGGGGGGGTCCGCCCCCCAAAAAAACGGAGACGGGGGCGGAGGGGGGGGTCCGCCCCCCAAAAAACGGAGACGGGGGCGGAGGGGGGGGGGGTCCGCCCCCCAAAAAAACGGAGACAGGGGGCGGAGGGGGCGGAGGGGGGGGTCCGCCCCCCAAAAAACGGAGACGGGGGCGGAGGGGGCGGGGGGGGGGGTCCGCCCCCCAAAAAACGGAGACGGGGGCGGAGGGGGCGGAGGGGGGGGGTCCGCCCCCCCAAAAATGGAGACAGGGGGCGGAGGGGGCGGAGGAGGGGGGGGGGGTCCGCCCCCCAAAAAACAGAGACGGGGTGGAGGGGGGGGGGGCGGAGGGGGGGGGCGGAGGGGGGGGCCGCCCCTCAGGGGTGGTTCAAGGTCACCGACTACACTTTTACTCTAAGTCTGGTTCAAGGTCACCCACTACACTTCTACTCTAGGTGTTCGCAATACCCCCACCCTAATCGAGTCCCTAAGCTATGTGACGGCGCTCAGCCAGTATGTCTCAGGCTTGCATGCGGTAAGCATCGCTGCTCTTCGACTCTGTTCATGTAAGTGTTTTACAAGTTTTTGCCTCAAGGTCATTACACTTTAACTCTGGACTAACATGGCTTGGATTTTCTCTGATTTTACTCAAGGTCACTACACTTTAACTCTGGGATGATATCGACTTGTAGTATTTCAGTGTTTTGACTCAAGGTCATCACACTTTAACTCTGGGGCGGGATCGACTTGTAGTATTTCTGTGTTTAACTCAAGGTCACCACACTTTAACTCTGGGACGGGATCGACTTGTAGTATTTCTGTGTTTTCACTCAAGGTCATCACACTTTAACTCTGGGGTGATTTCAACTTGTAGTATTTCAGTGTTTTGACTCAAGGTCACCACACTTTAACTCTGGGACGTTATCAACTTGTAGTATTTCTATGTTTTTACTCAAGGTCATCACACTTATGTAAATTTGAGGTAGCACCAAAACGGTGCTACCTGGCTTGACATTTTCAAGTTCCCCAAGGTCATCGCAGTTCCCCCACCACTTCCCTTATACCTAGAGTGCGCGGAGCCGGACAGTCAGTCGCTCGGTGTCTGTCGTAGGGTGCACATCGCGGTTGCAGTAATGGTCGAATGGGGGCTTCTGGGCCCAGTTCAAGGTCACCCGGGCGTTGTCACATGACGGTTTAGGCAGAGTCACGTTGCAAACTTCAAGTTTCCTCGGCACTTTTGCTGTTTCTCATCGCAAATTCGCTCCAAGTCGTCAAGGTCATGGTAACTGTGACTGAAACTCGGAGCGTAGTGTGAGAAACGGCAAAAGTGCCGAAAAATTTTAGGTTTCAGCGTGACCTTGACCTTTTGTGGCATCAATGACGTCATCTTGGTGACGTAAGGGGTGATGACGTCATCAGCACGTCATTTCTGTGACGTCATGGGTGTGACGTCATGGATGTGACGTCATTGGTGATGACGTCATCGATGATGCAATCGATGATGTCATCGATGAGGTCATTGACCTCGATGACGTCATCGATGACGTCATCCCTCAGGTGACCTTGAACTGTTCCAAAAGCCCCCATTCCCCACTACTAACAGTTGCCAGTTTTAATTTTTTTAACATTGAAACCAATATTTTTTAGATCTCGCAAAAATGGAGCAATAGAATCTTTTATAGAACCTGATAATATTTTTCCATAAATTTATCTCAAATTTTTAGATAAAAAACCCGCAATAATTCCATTAATTGCTGTTGGATTTGTATATCTTTGATTTTCATGTGTCAGTGTTTAGATAGTTAAAGTTGTCAAATTTTTGTCCCATGTAAGAGTTTGATAAAATTACTGTATTTAAATTGAAATTGATATTAAAAAAGGATGTTAAAAAATGTATATAATATCCTTATTTTAAACCCTTTTAAACTAATGAACTTTTACCGTATGAAGTTTTATTTATGTTGTAGTTGATGTTCACCACTCTACTCACCATCTGTTGATAATTACGAAAATTATCATTATCTTCCTGGTGTTATCTGAACAGCCTTAATTTAATATCTAGATCATGCATTGTCACTGTTTTAAAAACACACCGATACTTAAAATACTTAATTAAAAATTGCATCACAGAAATACAGGTTGTGTCGAATGAGTTCACCTTCGTGAAGGGCTTTTAAGAGGAGACTTCCCTCAGGTCATGAAGGTGTCAACCACGTTACAATGATAACAATGATAATCAACTGGTTACTCAGATAGATAACTTGTTCTTTGATTAAAGTGTGTGCTTTGAGGAAATATATATAAACATTTCGAAGCAGTAGTGCATCAGTAGAGGAGTCTGACTTGTTGAGCCCACGATGCAGTGGTGTCTAGCGATGGTTTCGCTGTGGTGTCTAGTTGCAGTTCTGGTCACCAGAGTCGCTGTTCAGGCGGTAGAGGAGGCACTTCCTTGGTGGAAAACAGCAACCCTCTACCAGGTCTACCCGAGGTCCTTCAAAGACAGCGATGGCGACGGCGTGGGCGATCTTCAAGGTATAATAAAAACTAATTATAAAAGTAAATTTTAATTTAATCTGTTATAAAATAGTTATAAACATGTTCGGCCAGTGTGGACGCGGCTTTATAAGGTGAAAAATTATTTCTGTTGCATTATTCTTATGTAACAAAACCTAAAAGACAAAAATATAAAATAAATTTTTTTTTAACATGACCATTTTATAGGCCTTATTTAGTAGCAAATCTTCTTTCTGGAGTGTGACAATCTGGCGAAATACGATATATATGTTCCTAATCATAAAAATTCTTTCAGGCATCCTCCAGAAGGCAGACTATTTCCAAGAGCTAGGGGTTGACGCGATCTGGTTGTCGCCCATCTTCAGTTCACCCATGGTGGACTCCGGGTACGATATTTCGGATTTCCGACAAATCAATCCGATGTTCGGGACCCTGGAAGATTTCAAACAGCTGGTTGCTAAGATGAAATCTCTTGGTACGTGTCGGATAGAATAAAATTTTTAAAGTATTAGTAGACATTTTAATGATAAATAGCTGAAGTTAAATAATCAAGAACTATGCTTTTGTTTGAAGAGATATATTAACAAAAGTATGAGAATCAAGTGTAAAATAGTAAAATTTCATTCCAAACCGTCTGGAGGGTTAACTAGTTAAGATTCGACAAAAAGTCATAGGTCAAAGTTGCAGTCAATTGAAAAATCTTTTGCTGATATACAATCAGATTTTTTATAGGACCAATTTGGCCGCTAGAGCTGAAAAACCAAAATTATATTTCAGAGTTCCGAAATTTTGAATTTTTTGAGGGGGTTGAAAGACATTTTTGTTGAATTTATAAATTGTACCCTATATAGACTTGATAAGCTACATTTTTGCTAAATGTTTGCCAAACTTCAAGCTGCTAGCTCAACAGGAAGTTTAATCACTTATTTATCCATTTCGATAATCCGATTAGATTTATCCACTTATTTATCCACAATCATTCATTATTCGTCCACTTCGTTCCACACTTGTGGCTGAAGTAATCAATAACCACGCTTTTTTTAGGAGATAGAGAAACGACGTCCTTCACATACTATTTCATTATTTCATGTGAAAAACTCAACCTGAAAATTTTGAGAGCTAAATTCTTTTAACGGGATTAGTATCTTTAATGGTAGATATCATATTCTTACGAATTGTTGAAGTGCTCAAACGTTTTCAAATCATGATAGTATTTGCGACTTTGACCATCGTTTATCGGTTGCTGACGTTCCAGGTATAAAGCTGCTGATCGACATGGTGATGAACCACTCGAGCGATCAGCACCCTTGGTTCAACCTGTCGCTGAACAGGGTCGAGCCCTACACTGACTACTACGTCTGGAACGACGGCAAGATCGATCCTGTGACCAAAAAGAGGGTTCCTCCCAACAACTGGGTGTGTATTATCTTGTCACCCATCTGTTTGAATTTCCGATACTTCACCAACAGTTTGTTTAAGAAACATTCATTCCAAACAGATCAGTTTTATCGAATTTCCCTATAGGGAATACGCTATTACGGTAGTAACCATGGTAAGACCTAAGCCCGGGACCACTTTACTTTTTCATTTTGAGGCCCCCAAAAGCCAAAAACACCATTGGTTCATTTTCATATATATGTATATATATATAGATAGATAGATAGATATATGTGTCCGTGGTACTGATAACTTTTGAAGGGGACCTCCGATTTTGATGAAATTTGGTACGGAGGTGTAAGACCAGGTCTATTTTCGTGAGTTCGTGAACCAGCATTGTCGGGTTATGGGAACGGGGTTTTATGGGGTTTCAAAGTTGTCAAAAATGGGTTTTTGGCATTCTTGGACCTTAATTTTTAAAATTCATCAATGTTAACTGAAATATTTGAAAGAGCTTATAAAAACAAACAATTTGGTATTTTGAATTTTTATTATAGCATAACTGGTTACGGGGAAAATAAAAAATGTGATTTCCATGTTATTCTTATGGGAAATCAAGAAAACCCTGTATCTTGCTTATTTATTGACATAACTTAATCAAATTTGGTATGTCTATCATCTATTTAAGGTTTAACTTATACTTGCTTACAAAACCCATATGGCGGCAAACCTACATACTCACCCATATAGGGTTTATGGGGAAAATAAGAAATTCCCATAGTTTGATACAATTTTGTGTTTACATTCACCAATTTATTGATTAACTTAGATTTTCTGGCAACACCCAATGGCAGCAAACCTACATACTCGATCCTATGGTGTTTTTATGGGGAAAGTAAATAATCTGAAATTCCATTGGAAATTCGCTGAGTACGCAGGTCTGCTGCGACGGGGGTATTTAAATTGTGGGTTCAATGTTATGAATATATATTTAGGTTATTGGTGGTGAGTTTACCAACGTTTCAGCTTGTACCTGATTCGTGTTTCAGATCAGCGCGTTCACCACCCCAGCCTGGGAGTGGCGGGAGGAGCGTCAGCAGTACTACTTGCATCTGTTCACTACCCATCAGATTGATTTTGACTTCACAAACGAGCTTGTCAAAAAAGAAATTGATGTAAGTCTGCCGTGGTTACCAGTATAATATTTGCAATAAAAAGCATACAAATTTGAAGAATAATATCCCTTGAATGGTAGTTCAATAAGGAACATATTTCATAACTCATTTCGGCTTGTTCATTTTCTAAATGTAAGGTTAACTGCATTTCACTCTACAGAGGGCTTTGATTTGATGTACATAATCGACCTTAGCTCAAATTAAATATTTTCTTCTTTCTATATATAGAGCGACCCCATAGAGAAGTAAAAAACCCATACGTATCTGAAAAAGTAGATTTGTATGGTGCATGCAAGTAAGAAGCTTCACATTGAGACTAAAAAAAATCTAATCAGTTCCAGGACTTTTTTTACCAATCCAGTGGGAAATTGTTACATTCAGACCAGTTCAATGACCTCTAAATAGGTTACGAGGAAATGACATGTGACCGTCACTACTATCCTCCCACCCCACAGGACATCCTGACCTACTGGCTGGACCTGGGCGTGGACGGGTTCCGCATGGACGCGGCAATATTCCTCGTGGAGGGTAACTACAGCGTGGACGAACCTCACCTCCCCGGCCAGGCGTGGGACGACTTCCCCCACCCGCAGGAGCTCTGTCGGCCCGAGGACTACGTTCTCATGGACCGCTGGAACAGGCTCATCTACGACTACAGCGTGCGCGACGGCAAGGATAGGTGAGCAACTCACGATTCATAATCATCAGTAATTGTAGCTTTACTTACAGTTTTTGCAAAGTATGTTGTCCTTCTGAACGGTTATTTATAATTTTTATGGCTTGTGAACAAATAAGATTATGAATATCCAACTAACACATTCACTAAGGGTGTAAATATTGCTTCATTGAAATCGACGGAAATACTCGTTCGCCGCAGTTAATGTGTAGTTTAGGTCTAACACTTCTAGAAAACTATTTGGATTTTCTAATTATCGTACCTAAGCAACTAAAACTAAAAAAAACTCACACTTTTGTTTTAAAGGTACTATCAACGAATGGCCAGTTCATAACTTTAACTGTTCATTGAATTAAAAGTATATATTTACATGATTTATTGGTGGCCGGGTCAAAACACCATTCCTTACTGTTGTCTAGCACTGGGAGATGGAAGTTTTCTTTAATCGAGTGTAAGCTTTTTATCAGGAGCAACTTTTTGATTTAGGTTTTGAAAATATTATCTTTAAGATCCCTTATTTCTACAGGAAGCTACATCCATACATTATTTCTACATTATTACTAACAATAACTTTTCATGCTACATCACTCAGAGTCATGGTGAAAACAAGTTATATAAAACACACGCATTTTTTATATTGAGTCGTGTATGAAAAATAGCTCCTGTGAAGAATTTTCATGCCAGCAATAGCTGTATTATGTCGGATTTTAAGAATAGTTACTAAATTATTGAATACGTTTTACAGTGAAAAGGGTAATAATCACTTTATAAATAGCTAAAAGTTAATAGATTCAGGTATTCTGGTTCCATAAATCGCCCCAACAACTACAATGCAACGAAATTTAGGACGCATAATTAGAGCTCGATTAACACGCATTAACACTATTAAACAATGCCTGCAATGAATTAAATACGACTTTGTGTGTGAATTGTTGTGTGTTGTAAGCTTCAACACAGCCCCAAAAATATCCAGCCATGAGGAATGACTAATTTTAATAGTAACTCTGATGACGAAGATTTATGATGTTAGTGATAATGTAGTCTTATTATAAGTACTGTATTGAGATTCATTTATTTCGAGTAATATAGAAATATCTTTTACCTATAAATCTTTTACATAATGAACGGAAACTGTTTTTGAGATGCGTTTGTTCATTATGTAGGTAATAAAACTTCAACTAATTTACAGGGCTGTTTTCATCGAAGCTTATGCCAGTGACGAGAACACGTTGAAGCTTTATGGGCATGGGAACACGAGATTTGCATCTCCGTTCAACTTTAAGTTTTTAATGAACACCGACAAAAGCACACGGGCCACAGACATGAGAGACCTTATACAAGGCTATCTTGCGCAACTGAAAGAAGACGAAACACCTAACTGGGTAGTAAGTATTGATATGGGGTTATTAAATTACCAAACCCTAACAAAGTTAAGTTAAAAAATGTTCTCTCATTCATTATTGACAACATTTATACGATTTTGAAAGAGTAGATGTTGTTGAAACGAGTGCTCCCTTCCGATCATTAAAAACGTTTTCTTATACATTTACATTTATACAACGTTTACATTAATACCAGATGAAGAAGTTAGATTCTATCTTTAAGAGTACAAATTGCATTGAGTGTGATTGAGATTATAGTGTTCATTGATAACAGGTTCCATTAACTAGAAAAAATTATAGGCTTATGTTTTGGAAAGAACAACTGTTTCGTGGTAAAAATGCTCTTCTAAAATCGAAACAGTATGTCTACTTTAAAAACTGAGCGGGTAGGTAGCTTTTTGAAACAATCCTATACTATAATACGAGCAATGTCTGAAGGGATATGTGTTCCACGATCTCGAAATCTATCGGGGAGATTTTGTTTAAACTTTGCATTTAAGAGTGTTTTGGCCCAAAAATAAGCTTATAAACAGCCTCAACTCCAGGAAAAATTTAATTTGTCCGAAACTAAGTTTAAAAATCGTAATTTTTAACATTGTTCTGATGGGTTGCTATTTGGTTACGAAATAACAAATAAAAGTAAACAAAAATAAAGGAACTATAATTTTTTGCAGTTTTTTTAACAGCTGTTAAAAGTGAAGAGTCTGGTTATTAGCTTGAATACCATGACACTATAGCAAAAGTGAATTAAAACCGACGAGCAAGGCTTGGTTAACCTGGTTCTTGAACGTAAACTGGAGAATACACAGAATTGATGAGGTAAATAATCAGGTTCGTCCCGCAGACGGACAACCACGACACTCCCCGAGCGTACAACTTCGGACCGGAGTCACGTGACGCGATGACGATGCTGGTGGGAGCGCTGCCAGGGGTGCGAGTGGTGTACTACGGGGAGGAGATCGGCATGACGGACACGTTCCTGCGATACGACCAGCTGCAGGACCCGGGGGCAAAGGCCAGAGGACCTCAGCACTACATGGAGTTCAACCGCGACCAGGACCGCACACCCATGCAGTGGGACGACTCCACCAGCGCAGGTGAACACGATAACATGGGAAAACCATATATGGGGTTCAGCAGTCAATGAGGCAGAGCTCGACATAGTGGATGTCAGATACCACAATACTTTTTCCAGCACACTCATTCCTTACTTTCCTTTATTTGAGGGTTGTTGAGTCTTAAAGCATTTCAAGCCATTAGTCCAAACATATTCATCGATTTATCCATTTACTTGAACAGTACCAGGTTTACCGAGATTTGCTCTTTGGTTTAAATTCACTTTTGTTATAGTGTAATAATAATAAAGCTGTTAAATTTAACCCAACAACAAACTCTTACGAATTAACAGCTTATAAAAAATACTGCTTAAAATTATATGTTTCTTTATTTTTGTTTACCTTCCGTTGTTATTCCGTTACCAAAATAGCAACTCATAAGACCAATGTTAAAAATTACGATTTTAAAACTTAAACTTAGACCAAATTCGATTTTTCCTGGAATTGAGGCTGTTTCTAAATTTATTTTTGGACCAAAACACGCTTAAATGCAAAGTTAAAGCGAAATCTAACAGCTAGATTATGAGATCGTGGAACACACATCCCTTCAGACATTGCTCCTATTATTGTATAGCAGTGTTTCTCAACCGGTGGTGCGCGAGAGCATTTCAGGTGGTACGCGAGGGACAAAGGAAAAAAATACACGAAAAATAAAAAAGCACTTTTAAACTACGTCAGAGTGTCTACTGCTAAAGAGAAACAAAAATCAGTGACTTTTGGGGGTAAAAAAGGTTAAAAATCAGTGAATTTTCGCTCTCTAAGATAGAAAATTTTGGGGGGAAATTGTTAAAGTCGCAATACTTTTGCTCACAATCGCATTATTTTCTCAATTCATACTAAAAATATGTGACTTTTCTTGCATTTAAAGGAAAAATAAGTGACTTTTTGGTGACTTCGGTGACCATTAACTAAAATGTGTGACTTTCGGTGACTTTTGGTGACTTTAGTGACCAGTAAACAAAAAAAGTAAACAACTACGTGATAACGTCAGCCGTTTTAGTCAGTTCAGTTCTGTGTTACAACGCTTTTACTCATAATTTGAGAGACTCCAATAGATAGCTTTACCTCTTCCTTACTAAAGCAATTTCGTACCAACTTAACAGATTAAATTTTTTTAAGTAAAACTTCCTTTTCCGAGAATACCTATACTAATGAATAATGATTTTGTGTCCAGTACTCGTCTGAACCCTTGAATTAGGCCTATTTTAAGTTCTGTATTTACCTTTTACCATTTGAAGTTACAAGACATGCTCTGCAGAAACAATGAAACATGAGGGACAATTAATTGGAGAATATGAAGTTCATCACTTGGTAACTCTGGAACACATTTTGTGTATTCCAACGAGGGAACGAGGTTAAACCAAAATCGGTGACAGTATATTCGTTCGGTAAAGCGAAAATCCAGGCAAGTCAAAATAGTTTGTGTCGTGGCCGTTATTTGTGCATGTGTATTAGTCCTAATTATTAATCAGTCCTCTGAAAGGGATTATTTCCTGGGCAAGAAATAACAGCAAAGTTCCCATTAACAACCTCTTTTGCTGTTAATATTATATACGTTTGGTAATTTTGTATTTTTAATATTTTAGTTACTTTTGTAGAAATGCAAAATAACCTTTTTTCGTTGTAAGTGTGAGTTTGGGTGGTGTTAATTAAAAAGCCTCAGGTAGTACGCGGGCACCAAAAGGTTGGGAAACACTGTTGTATAGGATAAATATCCACAATACCTCTGCACCGACCCCAAAATGTCCCTTCAAAATAAAAATAAAAATATGTTAAAATTGTATAAATCAAATAATTTTTATATCAGTATATCTTGATTTGTACTGACTTTCATTGATTTAATCGAACAATATTTTAAACCAGTTTTTGTATATATATGAAACTAATCCATCTATATTGAGTTATAAAAGTATATAAATAATATAAATAATTATATAAATATATCCACAATAACTCACCACCAACCCAAAAATATCTCTAAAAAAATCAAAATTAAAATATGTTAACAATTTATACATCAAATGATTTTTATATCAGTATATTATCTTGATTTGTACTGACTTTCATTGGTTTAATCGGACAATTTTAAACCAGTTTTTGCACTCTATATGAAACCAATCCATCTATTTGAGTATTAAAAAAAAAATTGTATAAAGAAAGTATTTCTTTAGAACTTATATAATCAGAACATCTGAGAGTAATCTTTAAAAATGAATATTCTTTCTTTAAAGTCTGTTTGAACTTCAATTATGAGATCAATATTATACTTAAAAAGTGAATCAAGCTCTTTACATGCAGGGTGAGTTTTAAGTCCCTTCCCCCCTATTTATTTTCTATACGGTATAAGTTAGAAGGTTTAAACACCGCACATCTATGTCAGATCTAATATCTTGTTTTTCGTTTGTTCATTGACAATTGTCCTCCAGTTGGTGACGTTCAACCTCTTTAAGTAAGATTTTTGGATTACTCCTCGTGGACCGTACGCCATTGGAGGTGGAGAGTCAATGAACCAATAAAAACAAGATATTTAGGTCTAACATAGATGTGAGGAGGTTCAACCTTCTAACTTTATGTACCTTTTATAAAATAAATAGGGGGAAGGGACTGAAAACTCACCCTGTATGGTCTGCCTAAAACTATTATTTCAAGTAAACGTTATAAAAAAGAAAACATTTTCTAATCACGACAGGAAAATTCTTAACTAGTTTGATGGTTTGCCATCAGGGTTCTCGACATCGGAAGACACATGGCTACCTGTGAACCCCAACTACTGGTGGCTGAACGTGGCGGCCCAGCGGGCGGCCGACCGGAGCCACTTGAAGGTGTTCCAGGACGTGTCGAGGGTGCGGAGGGACCCCGTGCTGCAGAGGGGGAGCACCTCAGTCATGGCGCCGGACAAAGACACGCTCGTGGTCATCAGGTAACGGACGTAGCTGGGCAGCTGAGTGGTTATATACCTTATAAACCGAACTTTGCCTGTTTGGTCCTGAGTAAAATATGTTTGTGGTTGAATATTTTTAAACTAAACAAATCATGTGAACATCTAAGTAGATGTGTTTGGTTACAGCTAGGTCACTTAATTGGTCTGACGCGCACGCGCGCCCCATCGTGACTAACCAATTAAGTGACCCAGCTGTGACCAAACACATCTACTCATCTAATTGTACATATTCACAGTAATATAATATTTTTTATCTCAAGAATCATTTGACTCATTCTAGATGTTTATTAAATGATCTGCCGTTGTTGCAGATCTTACAACGGATCTTCCTACGTTTACATCTACAACATGGGGAGTAAAATTGCAACCTTCACGTCACAAAATTTCTTCGCTATCTACAACTTGGACGTACCCATGTCCGTGGAGGTTGTCAGTACCAGCTGCATTATCCCTAAAGGGTATGTGTTTATATTATGTTTTATGGAAAATTAATTGATTATCAAGGAACGAAGTAATGGCTAATGGCTTATTTTTAGGAATAATACACAAAAAGTGCAATTTAATTGTTTACCAACTTAATTCATCGCACTGGTATTTGAACAAAACACTCTTGGCCTAATCTATCTTCTTATTTCTATAAGGGTTTCGTCTGTTACGTCCCTTTTTCTCTCGACCTACTGAACCGATTTTTAAGATTGAGGTGTCATTTTAAAGCTTAGGATATACCGCAGTGACGAATCGCAATTAAAAAGGTCATGTTGTTTCGTTCTTCGCCCCCCTCGCCTTTGATTAATTTCTAGAGGGCGCTTTAAACTGTTGACCAACTTTTATTGCAAGTTCTTTAATGTGAATTGTAATTTAACAGCTGATTACCTTCAGATGAATTTCAAAAGCCAGATTGTAAACAAAAATAAATCTCTGTCACTTCATAACCAATATTCAGGTACTGTAGGTGAGTTTCACTCATACAGAATCATAAAATGCGCAATTTGCGCATGTGCCACCTCGTTTAGTTTATTGTGTTAATGAAATTAATTTATTCATCAAACACTTTTATAAACCAGGTGTTTTCACACTAAATTGTTTACCCACATGCACTGAATGTGTTCAATTAATTACTGAATGATAGGAAAAGAATTCTTCAGTGGCTGAGTACTAATCTTCATGACGATTATTTCAATCATAGTATAATTTTTAACAGTGTAATATATTACTAAATTAGATGACGATAAATTAATTCGATTCGTAAAAAATGCATGCTATAAATTATTGCAACAGAGATGGATGTGATGTGAATGGTTCCTGAAGGGCATGAACCCGACGGTATAATCTCGTTTTAAATATATTAAAATACACTAAAGTTTTGTCTGTCTTATTATTACTATCAGTTATCTTTTAGTCCAAGAACAAATAATTTATAGACAAATATTTTAACAGTTAGAGGATTTTTTTTATTATGGGCAAAATATTCGATTTGTTTGGATAGTTTGTATATTTAACCCAACTGTGTCCTCCCTCATCCCATCTCGCCCTGCGTAAACCTTGCGTTAATCTTAGTAACCGTTGCGTAAACCTTGTATGAAACTTATGAAAACCCTCGTGTATACCCTGTGTAAACCTTGGGTAACCGTTGCGTAAACCTTGTGTGAACTTATGAAAACCCTCGTGTATACCCTCTGTAAATCTTGGGTAACCATTGCGTATACCTTGTGTGAACTTATGAAAACCCTCGTGTATACCCTCTGTAAACCTTGGGTAACCATTGCGTAAACCTTGTATGAACTTATGAAAACCCTTGTGTATACCCTTTGTAAACCTTGGGTAACCGTTGCGTAAACCTTGTGTGAACGAATGAAAACCCTCGTGTATACCCTCTGTAAACCTTGGATAACCATTGCGTAAACTTATGAAAACCCTTGTGTATACCATCTGTAAACCTTGGGTAACCGTTGCGTAAACCTTGTGTGAACTTATGAAAACCCTTGTGTATACCCTCTGTAAACCTTGGATAACCATTGCGTAAACTTATGAAAACCCTTGTGTATACCATCTGTAAACCTTGGGTAACCGTTGCGTAAACTTATGAAAACCCTTGTGTATACCATCTGTAAACCTTGGGTAACCATTGCGTAAACTTATGAAAACCCTTGTGTATACCATCTGTAAACCTTGGGTAACCGTTGCGTAAACCTTGTGTGAACTTATGAAAACCCTTGTGTATACCCTCTGTAAACCTTGGATAACCATTGCGTAAACTTATGAAAACCCTTGTGTATACCATCTGTAAACCTTGGGTAACCGTTGCGTAAACCTTGTGTGAACTTATGAAAACCCTTGTGTATACCCTCTGTAAACCTTGGATAACCATTGCGTAAACTTATGAAAACCCTTGTGTATACCATCTGTAAACCTTGGGTAACCGTTGCGTAAACCTTGTGTGAACTTATGAAAACCCTTGTGTATACCCTCTGTAAACCTTGGATAACCATTGCGTAAACTTATGAAAACCCTTGTGTATACCATCTGTAAACCTTGGGTAACCGTTGCGTAAACCTTGTGTGAACTTATGAAAACCCTTGTGTATACCCTCTGTAAACCTTGGATAACCATTGCGTAAACTTATGAAAACCCTTGTGTATACCATCTGTAAACCTTGGATAACCATTGCGTAAACTTATGAAAACCCTTGTGTATACCATCTGTAAACCTTGGGTAACCGTTGCGTAAACTTATGAAAACCCTTGTGTATACCATCTGTAAACCTTGGGTAACCGTTGCGTAAACCTTGTGTGAACTTATGAAAACCCTTGTGTATACCCTCTGTAAACCTTGGATAACCATTGCGTAAACTTATGAAAACCCTTGTGTATACCATCTGTAAACCTTGGGTAACCGTTGCGTAAACTTATGAAAACCCTTGTGTATACCATCTGTAAACCTTGGGTAACCATTGCGTAAACTTATGAAAACCCTCGTGTATACCCTCTGTAAACCTTGGATAACCATTGCGTAAACTTATGAAAACCCTCGTGTATACCCTCTGTAAACCTTGGGTAACCGTTGCGTAAACCTTGTGTGAACTTATGAAAACCCTCGTGTATACCCTCTGTAAACCTTGGATAACCATTGCGTAAACTTATGAAAACCCTTGTGTATACCATCTGTAAACCTTGGGTAACCGTTGCGTAAACCTTGTGTGAACTTATGAAAACCCTTGTGTATACCCTCTGTAAACCTTGGGTAACCATTGCGTAAACCTTGTGTGAAACTTGTGAATTATCGTGTATACCCTCTGTAAACCTTGGGTAACCGTTGCGTCAACCTTGTGTGAACTTATGAAAACCCTTGTGTATACCCTCTGTAAAAATTGAGGAACCATTGTGTAAACCTTGCGTAAACCTTGTGTAAATCGTATTCTGTGTTTCAGGACGCTGCTGAAGCAGGGCTCGGCCTCGCTGAACTTGAGGCCCCGCTCTGCGATCCTGCTGAGGTCGCCCCCCTCCTCCACCTCCTCGGCCGCCCCCCGGCTGGCCACCCTCTCCCTCCTGGCGCTTGGCTTGATGCTGGGCTTGCTCTCGCAATCGTCCTGCCAACCCTCCATCGCTTGACACTCAAGCATTGAAAGAACTTAATTTGTCCGCTCTCTATTTTAAGTTATAATTGTAAATACTGTAACTTGTTTAAATAGCTTAGTTACTAATTGTTAAATAACTTGTTGTTGTTTCATCCCACGCACAGGCCCATATACCGGCCCATGTGGGACTATTTATAAGTTTAAATTGTAAGTATCTGTAAAGATTTTTTGAAATAAATTGATTGATTGATTGAATTATGTAGGAGGATAATTTTGTACTGATTTGATATAATAAATAGATTTTTATATAAACTGGATTATTTTGTTTCCTTGTAGTCTATCTTTCATTTTTTTATTTTAGATTTTATAATCAATTTACGATTAAAAATTAATTTCATTGCGTTAGAGGTAACTGACGTAGTTTATTCTTCAAACAACTCGTTGAAAGGTATTAGAGTGTATTTTAGAGTGTTTACAAAAATAACATGGTATGTTTTATGTTCTTTGTAACTAATACAACGAAACAGTAGTCAGAGTGGTTGAAAATATTTATATTCAGAATATATATATATATAAATGGGAAAAAACATTTTATATGGCAGTTCTTACAATGGCAAAAATAAATAAATAAAAACATATATTGAAATATTAGGGTAAATTAAAATTCAAAATAAGAAGTTTTTTGGGCGGTGCAGTTTGTTTTTAGAGACGTAAAATGTAATATGTTTTATATATTGTGATCAAAGTTACATTAAACCCAACAAATAATAAGGATTATGAACTTGTTAAGATAACGCAAATAACTATCAATATTTATTCCAACAGTATATTTATAACAATATAATTATTCTTATCCTATTTTAGTGTAAGTGGAAACTGTTCATACATAGGCTACTTTAATTAAACGAAAAGCTTAAATTAACCTACATGATCAAAATAGTCTATCGGGTATACAGTGCAGTCAGATTTTACTAATTATTAATTAAAAGAGGCAGTAAGTAGACTAAAACCGGTAACTCATGTAAATTATTAGCACCAAACTGAATTATAGAGCACCTGCTTTGTTTACGAATGCCGCTGGTATTTTCCAGAACTAAATGGCTGCTGAATGTTTAATGGACTGAGCAACTTTCGCAGCATTCATAAAGTTACGCATAGTTTGGAACTGCGGACTGCTCCTGTTGGGAGAGCTACTGAATCAGCAGACACAAACATACAATAAACCCTTCCTAACGAACTCTCTAGTGGGTAGAGAAACACGAACATTTTGAGGCACAAATATTTTTAAATTACTTCAATACTTACGATTATTATCGAATCTATTAAACAAACTTAAATTCCTTTTTTCTTCTCTCTCAAAATATTAAAAAATTATTGAGTTTTTTAATTTTTTTTACGTATGTTAAATGAAAACGTACATAAAGTTTCCTTCAAACAATTTGCACTAATTTCAATGAGTACCCAAATGCGTTAGTGCTTATTATATTTAAAGTGTATTATAATGTTATTTGTAATTGGTAAGTTATTTGCAGTACAATAATGTGAAGTTTAAATTAAAATGACCTTTGAATATTTCTTTTAAAAGTTTTGCAGTATTCTGAAAATATTTTAAAACCTGTTATAATGCAACTGGAAATTATCGAGAATATGCCTTTATTTGATAATATTCTCAGTAAATAACATTACAGTAAATAACATTACATGTAATGTAAGGACAAGAACACCATTTTCTCTTGTTTTAAGAAATATTATTGAAGCAATATACTTTAAATAGTTAATAAGTTTGTTTCTTCAATCAACGATCAAACACATATAATTAGGATTTTAAGTAATGTTTTACATTACATTCAATAATGTTAAGAAAAATCATTGCAAAATTAATATTTAATTTATTATCAATGAAAAAATCAACTTGATCCATGAAAGTATGAACTTTTTACACTATCGCCTAAAGAAAGGAGTGTAATCAATAGCCAATAGCGTCCATGCAATTAAAAACTGTCATGAACATAATTCAGTATGACATAACATAATAAAAATAACTAAAAATGTAATAAATTTCTAATTTAATCAACCAATCTGATTCAAAGAGGAGAATGCAGAGGGTCAAACAATGTTATCGAATCAGCGGTAAACAGTGTCCTGTAGACGGCTCAGTGTACCGGACAAACAATCAGACCCCCAGGCTATGGACACGATCGTTACAGATGATTGTGTTGTCTGGTGTCTAGTGCTTCCGTAAACTCTAGGAACCACACCGTCTAGGAAATAGTTAAGTCTGACGATATTGCCATCACAAGATATATTTCACTGGCGAGACCATCGTTTACGGGTTTTTTTTATTACAGCTAAGTTAAAATAAAATTTAATTTTTTTTAACTATGTCAACATTTTCTCCTTAGTAGAAGACGCATTTTCCGGTACGTGCTCAAGTTTCATGTACGAGGTGAAGCCGAGTACGGAAATAATTGGAACGTGCTGGAAACTCACTTTCAGTGTTTCAGTACCAGTTAATAACGCAACGATAATATAATATAATATAATATAATATAATATAATATAATATAATATAACATAATATAATATAATATAATATAATATAATATAATATAATATAATATAATATAATATAATATAATATAATATAATATAATATAATATAATATAATATAATATTTCTTATCACGACGATAATATTCGTAGTATGTCTATGTGTTAATAATTTATACGGTTAAACATTAACAACAGTTGATAAGATTATAAAAATACAAGGTTAAGAAACACTATAGCGTGCGTAGTGGGCAAATAGGGAAGTGATTGAGAGCGGGGAAAGTAAATTAAGAAAGAAGGGAAAATCATCTGATCGTTTAATGGACTGAGAAACTTAGTGTTATATACAGGGTGTCACAAAAAAGGGTACCTGGCTATACAGGAAGTGATTCTACATGCAAAAATAAGTCAAAAATAAAGAATAACAATTTTTGGATTTCGGCTTAGTTTAGCCGTAATCCGCCATTTTGATTTTTACACATAATAATTTTTATTTCCGTGACTGTTCGTTGTATTAAGTTCAAATTTTGCATGAACCTTTATAACAGCAATGTCCATTTTCTGGAAAAAAATTATTTTTGTCCAAAGTGTATTTTCAAAATGGCGGCCATTTTAAATTTTTAAACTCAAATATCTCAAAACCGGGAAATTTTATCAAAATTTTACCAGACACAAAAAATTTGACAAATAAAATTACCTAACTAATGGTACCAAGATTGTAAGGATCGAACAACAAGTAACGGAGTGATTGCCATTTGTATGCATAAAATCATTGATTTTCCATTAAAATGCATGCAAATTTAGGTTATTTTTTAAGAAAAATCTCAATGACTCCATTATTTGTTGTCAGATCCTTACAAATTTGGTATCATTAGTTAGGTAATTTTATTTGTCAACTTTTTTGTTACTTGTAAAATTTTGATAAAATTTACCGGTTTTGAGATATTTGAGTTAAAAAATTTAAAATGGCCGCCATTTTGAAAATACACATCGGACGAAAACAATTTTTTTTCTGATAACGGACATTGCTGTCATAAGGGTCAATGCCAAATATGAACTTAATACAACAAACAGTCACGGAAATAAAAATTATTATGTATAAAAAACAAAATGGCGGATTACGGCTAAACTAAGCCGAAATCCAAAAATTGTTATTCTTTATTTTTGACTTATTTTTGCATGTAGAATCAGGTCCTGTATAGCCAGGTACACTTTTTTGTGACACCCTGTATAGCGGTAAACCTTCGTACTGAACCCTATGTTTGTTATGGGGAAATACAAATATACCAAAATTCTTTTAGAAATTCGCTGATGATTCGCTGCGACGGTTTTTTCTAAACTCGGTAATTTTACGACCATGGTTAGCGCATCCACCGTAAAACCTTGCCTCGTACGTAAACCTTAACTTTAGATCCTAGTTATGCAATAACCAATTACATTTTTATTTGCCTAAGTATACATTTCATAAAATAATCATGACATATCCAATAATCAAACAATTATCCGTGAGTACTCGTGGTTTTCTGTGGGTTCGCAACTTCACCATAATCACCACCGGTCGGGAGAGGAGATGGGAGCCGGTTGGTCAGTCAGCACCAAGTAGGCCAGTGCCAGGTGAGCTACATCCCATAAGAGCAATGGTGTCACTTTCTGCGACATCCGTGGATGTCGCCACAGAGGTTTTGTCGGTTAAAAAAGTGTTAAAAATTCAAAATTTTACTCTTTGCTACCTGCAAATGTTGCCAACGCTGCAGGGAACAACAATCGTCCTCCTTTGTGTTGGAGAGTTTTTGTCTTAACTATTACTAAAATAAGGAATTTCAAAGCAAACTAGGGAAAAAATTTATGGTTTTAAATTTACCTAGATTGATTATTGTTAGTTTGGTCATTACCAAATGGTTTATTATTAACTAATAATCCAAATGTAAAGTAGAGTAATATGGTGTCGTTACGATAAATATCGTAAGCGTGGCAAGACTGCTTCATTCTCTTTTTCAATCAGCTGTTTAATGGTAAATATTATAACCTAACTTGACTTCCGTTTTAGTTTAGACGCTTCATATCCGGTACACCAAAAAAAGCTATTCAGCTGACCTTAGGAAGAAGTTATGTTTGTTCCTCTACAGACCTTGAGTCAGCACAGGTGGCCCAGCACGGCGGGAGAGTAGCATAATGTAAACCAGCGCCAGTGCCACAACACCAGTCGGATTCCATAAACACAACGACAAACCCCGACCGGGCTTAAACGTTGGAATATTGAATACAATATTTGAATAAATTACCGGAGGTATGAGCCAGGATTTCGGCCCGTGGCTAAACTGATTTACAACAGTGCACCGGTTACCTTTCACATTTATTGGTATGCTCCGTAACATTTATTATAAATTGAATATCCATTGTTAATAATGAATAATTTATACTTATTTAATACGCTAAGGGTTTTTTTTGTGTAGAGAACTCCTCCTACAATTTTCAAACGATTTTCGAGTTTTTGACGTCATAGGATAGGGCTTGGTCTGTAGTCGTTTCCTTCAAAAACTGATAAGAAACTGGCTGAAAGTAAATGCGCTATCCACCATTGAAATCCCAAAATTTCTTATTAATATAACATTGGGGTTAAATAAATAAAGCATTTTTATCATTCTGCACGAAATCAGCCTGTTTTTTGTTCTCTCAATAGTACCAAAACCGATTCTTTCTTGACCTAGTACTAAAAAATCATCTGGAGAATTTTTTAGGTCCTAGTACTGAAAAGTCAGCTGTTTGCTAAGTATATTATTATTAATTTATTAATGTTGAGGAGCAGAATTTTGAAATTCAAACGTTATAAAGAGCATTGTTTGTAAATAACAGAAATGTAAACACTGCAGATTACTTTACTTTGTAAATATAACCTCAAAATCTTAATAGTTAATATTTTTAACGATCAAAAGTCTAATTTTGCATTATGATAAAAAACGTTGTTTATCACTCGGAGCAAAAGTGTCTTTTTGATGCTTAATCGTTTTTAAAAACTCGGCTGCGCCTCGTTTTTAAAACACGATTGCGCACCAAAAAGACCCACTTTTGCTCCTAGTGATGAAAACTACTATTTAAACATCTGTTGATGTTCAGCTGTAAATACGTGTAGTTTTTGGTGATTACATATATTAAAAAAAAATTGGATTGGTCGGATATCATTGATTAGAACTAAAAGTAATTTTTGTATTGTATAGAAATAAATTGCTCAATGTCGAGCAACACGTGCACTATTTATTTAAAAACATTAATCACAATTAATTTATTCATAAAATAAAAATATTGTTGACTTTTATTGTTTAAAAATGTTTAACACAGTTATCAACTTGAGTTATAAAGCGGTGGACTGAAGGGGGCTTAGACAAATTTAGTGTCCTGCACACATAAGCCTAGATGATAAATCACCGTTCCGTTATACATTTTGTAAATAATCTTGATACCATTATCATATGTAAACATTTATTTAAATTGCAAAGGAATTTTTGTGATGAAAAGAAACACTCTTTGCAAAGAGAGGTACATAATAAGAATACAGTTTTAAAGGATGGCAATTCCAAAATAGTTTGAGGTTAAAAAAATACGTTTCCGAGTTAAAAACAAAAACTATTTTTACAGGTTTTAAAATACTATGCAAACACAACGTTCTTTAAGCTGCTACGCAAACAACTCGAAATAAAAAAAGACTTATCACGTAAAAGTTAAAGGCTCCAATTAAAAGTTGTTAAGCCCCCCAGAAAGGTGCAAATCTTGCTTTGAATATTTATGACGGACTTAAAAGTTAATTATTGCACTTGTGCTCAAAGGTTCCGCTTTTTTATTTGTTGCTACTTGTAACAAATCGCTACTAAACTAGTGGAACGCCCCCTCATTATAGATGTAAAAGTTAATACATGTAATTGTTGTCTATTCAAATAATTCATATAAAAATTACTATCTTAATTTACAAATGATGCCTTATTACTTATGGAACATGTTTATAGGCGAGTTCAACAACATGAAAGTAGGCTATTATTGGGTTGTCCACCACTTGATGAAGACTCACGACGCGGTAAGATTTGATCCAGGCACCACCATATAAATTCATGACTTGACCTCCTGATCTGGTTTAACCCTTATTGCACCTGGACAAAGTAACACTATAACTGTACGGGGTCTCTCAGAGCGCATTTATTAATTTTATTTATTATTATTTGAATCATTAGTAAAAATTATTCAAACCACACACGCTGATGTTTTATCCCATTCTATGAACAATTTTGTAGTAACTTTAATTTCAAATATATATTTTTATATAAATAATGAATACATATGTAAATGCCTGGAACAATAGAGATATATACATAAAATTACATAAAACACAATAAATAAATAGTTTTAACACCTTGTTTATTAGACTTTTTTTATTTTTTATGTCGACATCCTGAAATATAGCTGACAATGTGGAATTATAAAGAGAAATTAAGTTCTGTGATAAGTATTTATTTCAATGCCCGCATGAAACTTATAGATAGATCAGTATTCAAGCTTTTTTAAAATTTTGTTGTTTGATTCCATTTTATTTAAGTTAAGTTATTTTAAAAATGGTAGTTTATTTTTAGGGTCATTGGTGTCACTGTTTGGAACCAAATAGACTTTTATAATTGATTTTTATATTTGCCAATTTGCTCCCTCATGACGCCAGCATACAAAACACTTTAAAACTACTTTCGGTAAAGTGAGTTAATTTGAAATTTTGAACAAAGTGATTTTTTATCTTTGTTAAAGCAGTTCTCAATTTGGAGGGAATTGCTTTGGAATATTTGTGGGCGTACAAGCAGCCATTGCAGTTTATTTATAGTGCAACAGTGAGCAAACAGACAAACATGATAAATCAAGGTTGATAAAGTTTTACCGTTCACAAGATTCAGGTTCCGGTTAATCCCTCGTGCATCGTTTATTTCAAATGGTCAGTGTAGAATTAAATTGTAATGTAACAGAGAATGGGAGATTTAAAATATCATCAGTTGGTAACTTAAAAATATGAAAGCCTAAGGGTTGAAGTTGAATATATCATTTTATATATATTTTATAATCTAAAAACTGTATGTGGGTTTCTTTTATATATGGATTGTTATAAACGGTGAGGACTTGAATCAGAATACCGAATTTAAATTAATAAAGTTTTGTATTAGTGTTAATGCAATTAAACATAATTAATATTAGGAGTGGGGTTTGGTTACTTTCAAAACGGAAGTCGTGCCATTTGCCAGCAGCTGCCACGCCAGCTGCCATCGGCCAGATGGCAAATCAGATGCTGTCGCCATATGCCATGCCATATAGCTTCCGGTGGGGGAGCAGATGTTATTTGAAATTTGAAATTCAACTTGACAATTGGGTTATGGAAAGTATGTCAAGGTCATCCAGAGTAAGTTTTAAAAACCCTATCCCGCTACCACCGGAGTAATAGTTCGGAGAGTCGAACCAACTCTGGTGATAGCGGGATAGGTATAGAATTAGGTTTGTGAATTTTATTTGTGAAAAACATACAATCAATGTGTGACAGCAGTGTTTAAACAAGTTGAAGTTTTGTTATGAACTACAGAGTTGTAAATACAAACACCGACGACGATGAGAAGGTAAACGCAGAGTCCCCAGATGATGTATTTAAAAAGTTTGAACAAACGTAACATCTCGAGTTGGTTTTCCCGTTCCATTTCCAATCGTTTGATTTCCAATTTCAATTTATCCTCTTCCATCCTTGTTACAAATGGAACTTCATCCATCATATCCATCATGTTTGTGTTTTTTGAAATTTTGAAACAAGCGATGTTGATAGTTGAAGAGGCGACGATGGAATGAGAATCGAAAGAGGGAAATGTCAGTTAAATAAAGAAGTGGTGGGGGAAATAGTGTTGTTACATAGAAGTGGTGGGGGAAAGATGTTGCTCATCATTTGCCTCAGAAGTTGTGTCCGACTGTAGAGGGGTAAGAGGAGTAAGATTTAGTAAACTGTCTTCATCAGAACTTTCAACCTTATCACAAATAGGACAAGCGTAAGTTATTTCCAAATTCATTGTAATAGTGTTAAATTTATTTATAATTTCATTTAAAGTATTAAATATTTCTTGTAAATCTTCTTTTGAGTTTATTTCAAAACTAGCATTCATTCGTGCCAATGGAGAGGTGTTCATCGTTAGAGAGTTGGCAATCGAATGAGGATCAGCGCCTAGGGAGGGGGTTTATATAATGGTGACCTTGAGCTGGCGTCTAGGGAGGGGGGCTGTCTAGGGAGGGGGCTTTTATATAGGGAACCTTGAGCTTATGATTGAATAAAACGTTTAGTTCTTCTTCTTCATCTTTTAATTCAATTATTTGAACCGAAGTAGTTGTTTCATCCTCTTCACTCGATGAAGAAAACAATTCACCAGGATTTAAATATTGAACTACAATTCTGAACCATCTTATAGGATATTCGTCAATGATAGAAAGTAAGTTTTGAAACAATTCTTCCATCTCCTCCCTCTCAGTTATTATATGTTCAAACTTGATAAATTTTGCTTCCATGTTGTTAGTTAGAATGTTGGAAGTGAAATGATTTAAAGTTGAATTTAATATTATATAAAAATTACAACCGGTAGTGGGGGAAATCTCAAGGTCATCCAAATGAAGTTTTAAAAAAGAGTGTAAAAGTGAAATTACACATTTGATGGTTCTACAGGATCGGAATACCAATCTGATCTGTATTTACATCTTTTTATCATATGTGTACAAAAATCATCTTGATGAGACTTGGTGCGTTGACAATGAGCAAGATCTAGAGGGTGAAATTTGAAACATCTTTGAGGACAACATGTATGAAAATATCTTGATTTGTAAAATTTGAAAGTTCGCAATTCCGGTGGCGGTAGTTGTTTTGTTTTGCATTTGCAATAACAAGATCCGAAGAATTCACATTTAGTACAAGCTAACCCATCCACCATCATTGGTCCTAAATCTGTACACTGTTGTTCACAACAGTAACGAGGTTTGTACTTGTATTTTTGCTCTTCCATGTTGACGCTGCGGAGTCTAGTGAAAGAATAAGAATGTATAGTGATGAATAGCGAGTTTTATATACTATGAAAAGTGGTAGGGGTAATTTCAAGGTCATCCAAATGGAGTTTTAAAAAATTATACCTTACCAGTGTAAGGATTATTGAAATTTAGGAAGTTTGTTTCTGTTTGTTTTCTTCAGACTTTTTCTCTTTCTCTGCCTTAGCCATAGCAATAAGTTCTTCTGTTGATAGTGGATGTACTTCAGGAAATTTTAAAATTAACTTAGCTTGATATCCTTCTTTAGTTAATACATCTAAATCTTGAGTCATTTGTTCAACAGTGTTATAATCTTTTCCATAGATTTTCCCATCAAGTTCAATCATCATTCTGTATAACATTTTCTAGAATAGATCTAGAATAGCTGAGAAGCGAATGATTATTTATCTAACTGTTACATCCTTTTTATGAACTTGACATTGATCACGTGATTCCTTAGTTGTAATTTTATTTATTAAAAGTTATTCAACATTGGTAATACTTCTGGAACTTGACGTTATGTTGACCAGCTGGCGATGAAGAAGTTGTAGGTTGTGTAGAAAAAAATATTTCATGATCGCAATATTTTGTTTTAGTGAACATCCTTGTATTAGTAGCACTAACATCAACAGTTAAGTGATAACCACCGGTAAGTAAAACACGCATTTCGTTAGTTAAATCTTCAAGTTGTTCAAAAGTAGTTATGGTGTTGGTATCGTAAGATGCACACTTAACCTTTAGGGACATGTTGAAGTTTTGTATTTAGTGATAGAGAGTAAGATGTGTACGGTACGAAAGGTAGTCGTAGACTGATGAATTCCACAAGTTGATTTTCACTTTTATTATCATACAAAATTGGGTCAAGGTCATCCCATGGAATTAAAAAAAAAAAAACAACATATTGTAATGTACAAACACATTACAATATGTTGCTTTTTTATTTTTTTTAAGGTTTATATCATATTTATTGAGAAACAATTATAAAGAAATATTTACAATTTTATGTACAAACTAATCAGTAGTAAGTGTTACATGAATTGTAAGTTCAGTAGAGTTGTTTCCACTGGGTCCATGTGATACCAAATAGAGTGCGCCGGGTTGAATTATACGAAGATCTTCATTTTGAAGTAGTTGTACGAAGCGCTTTGGTAAGAAGATCTGAAATTTTGCTTCATCACCAATTGTATAAGGTGCCCCGCTCAAAGTGCAATTTATAGCATCACCTACTGAAGTTTCCATCTTTTTTATTGTATGAATGATGTAGTGTTTTTCTTCTTTCAGCTCGGAACATTTCTTCGTTGGTAAAATTGTTGATTTTGAATGAGCGTTGAATTGTTCAACTAAATTTTGAAGTAAGTTGTTTGATGCCATCTTAATGTTTTTGCTGTTGCTAATCTTCTTGTTAATAAGAATGTCCGTTGGAGATGTTGTCTCTTCGGAGGTTCGAGTAATACTCATGCTGTGTCATGGTAGCACTCTCACTTTTATAATCGACACTACCCCCACCACCGACACTACCCCCACCACTTTGTTGAAGTAAACTATTTAAGCGGTAGGCATTCTTTAAAGCGCATTGTGACCTTCGATGTTTAAAACTTTTTGATGAAATACAAATCTCGTTGAAGTAGCATTGGAAATCTCTATCTATATTTGCATTAATTACTTCGTTAGTTGTAAATGATTGTATCCAATTTGCTTTTTCCAATCCTCTTGTGTAGATAGTTTTAAACTCTTTACAATAATGATTCATAATATGTGGCATCATGTTATAATGAATAAAACCTTCATCCCATTTTAAGTTGTGAAAATGTTTGTTCAACCATTTGTTTGTAACTTTCGCTTTAGTTGTTAGTTTATTAAATGGAAATGGAGGTTTGAATAAGTAATGATAAATTACAGATGTGTTCATATCCAAAATTACTAATTCCTTAATAATGAAATTTCCATCATTCCCTCGAAAAGCTTGAAATTCAATTATACCTCTTTTAACTTCCATTAACTGTGATGCAGTAGAAAACGAAACCCGTTTGTTCATGATGAAGTCTAATCCACAACTGACTGTTATTACAAACACGATCGTTCTTCTTTTATTTCTTGTGCTTCTTCGTTAATATTAAAATTGGTGTGATAGTTGTTTAATTGTCTCCACATATCTACTTATTGAGGTATTCGATTAAAAATTGAAGTATCCACAGGACCATATAAAATTGGAATGAATGGTTGTCTGTCTAATGTATCGATTAGATAATCTTTGATTATTGTACTTGAAAATACTAGTTGTTTTAAGTATCTAGTGACAGGACCGGTAGTACAACTTAAAGTGTAAAATTCTTCTTTAGTGAAATGTAATTTTACATCATGTCTAGTTAAATCTTTGAAGCGAACAACTTGTCCTCCACGATGTTTGATTATATCAACTTCAATATTTGATTCTAATAAACTTAATCTTGTTATTTTTCCAAATGTGTTGTTAGTTAAATAACATTCCAAAAGATGTAAATGTTTCATTAGAGAATCCCAAGAAGTTTCAGTAAAGATAACCATTTTACTTCCTTGATTTAACATAACAATTGGTGAATAATCCAATGATTTTACAATTCCAACCGATATACTTTTTGTCATGCATGAAGAAATAGGGTAGAAAATTCGAAGAAATACTTCTGTTAAAATATTTGTTGTAATGTTAACTTCAACCTTTTTTCTTTTTACTTCTTTTTCATCTTCTCCTTCTTCTTTCTTCTTATGTTTGTTAAACTTGAGGAATTCATCCATTTCTTGTTCAACTTGCTTTTCTATATCAGAACTATTTTCATCCACTAGAGGTGTATTTTCTTCTCCGTTAGTAGAATTCATCTTGCGAACGATGTTTCCCATACGACGGTTGAAGATAGAATGAAGTTTCTACTAATTATTTTCCTGCTTTTATATTTTTTGTAAAATTCTTGAAATTTATACAATTACATAATTGTTTATTTTCAACTTGTCTTTTAGAAACAAAATTCTAACCTTAAAAATTGAGGAAGATAATTCTAACCTCAATATTTTGCAGTAGTTGTACTAATTTTTTTTTTAAAGTACATTTTTCACTATTCCGGTCAGCGGTGTGTAAGTAACTATTTTATCATGTAGAATTAGACAGTATGCCGAAGTTCCATCCGCTACTGGTTCTTCAAATTCCATTTCAATTTTTATATCCACACTTGATGATTTTACTGATTCATTTTGTTTTGAACAATCGATTACAATTATTGGAGCCTTGGAATAATACTGATCAGGTGATAATAGTGGTGTATTAGTCTTTCCATAATATGATGATTGAAATCTTGCATACATATCATATAAAATGGAAAAACGTTTTTTGCTAAACATGACATTTAAATTGTCATATGGAAAAAATTGAGAGTTTAGGTAAACTTTACAATTCTTTATTTTACAGTGATCAAATTGACCAGCATTTGCAGTTAAAACATCTTTTCGCTTAGTTTGAAAACCGAGTATTATGTACCTTGCACGTTCCAAGTAAGTTGATGTCTTGACGGTCCATGTTTGTCGTTCTGTTTGAGGTAATGTAGGGTATTCATGAAATTCCCAACTTCGGAATGGCATCACAATGTCACGGTCAGATTTAAACTTTCTCAACAATACGATTCTATGTTCATCAGCCAATCTTACATGAGGTACTCTCCAAACAACTTTATCCAACTGTAATTGCCATTCCAGTTTATCTTCCGTAGTTGCAGGGTCTGCAAGTATTAAATCCTTATTAGTTGAAGATCTGAGTAATACTAATTCTTGTTTCACATTTATTATAACCCGTTTGTAATCTTCAGCAAATCCCAAAAGCAATCGTAAAGGTACATGAAAATCAAAATGACCGTTGGAAGCAGGTGTTATAGTGTCTTTATCGGGAGTAACCCATCCGGCGGTGACTATTGAATTCTTCTCATGTGGTGTTAATGATGTTAATCCTTTTAATGTAGTTGTTATACCAACCTTTTTTGTTGAATCAACCGTCACCCCTGATATCTCATATCTTATTTCATCAAAAAGATATGCCATTGGGTTATTTATAAAAGGAACTGTTGAAGCAGTTTTTCCATCCAATTTTAATACCCTTCCTTTGATGTACAAATAACTTTCACATGGTAATGTGTAAATATCTTGTTGTTGAATGGGAATCCTTATTTCATCATTATTGTTTAATTTTGATGAAGTGTAAGGGTTGTGTGTGTGATATTCCTTCTCCCATAGTGTTTCGTCGAATGTCGGTCCTTGAGATATATCCAGGATATCCATCGTTGTTAAGTTTCAATCCAATCGTTTGTAGAAAACGAATCTTGTCTGATGTTAACTCTTCCAATGTCGAGGAGCTACTGAGCTCCCGACTCTTTCGTTGGGGTTTAAATGATAATCCCATGTTGATTTTTATGTTGCCGCTCTGATGTGTATTCGTATAGTAATTGTTTCTCCTCTAAAGTCAACACTATGACCGTCTTGATCCAATATGTTCAGTACGATGTCTGAAATGAAACTGGTGTTTAATGGTAGGTATATCAAGTTTTGTAGTTTCTCAACAATTTTAAAACCTGGAGCAACTGTTGGATAAAATGTATGTAAAATATGCTGATTTACTCCTTCTCTATACGATCCATGTATAATATTACATGTTACATCAATACTATTTACTTTCAATATTGTAACAGTTGTATCACCTGAATGAGTAGTTCCAGGAGTTAAGATTTTCTTTTTTGTATCTGTAAATCCAAGTAAACTGCCAATAGAGTTTTTCATTCCGACATCTATATAATATTTTGAAGTTATTTCTGCTTTTAAAGTATTTTTGTTTCCTTTGATTGTGATATTATCTTCTCCGAGTTTTTTCTGTAATAATTGGTTTATATCATCAATTTCATAAGCTCCAGTAGGAAATGTAATTATTTTCAATTCTGAGTATTTTCCTGCAGCATCCTTAGTTTCATAATAATGTAGTAAATTGTTTTTTCCTTCTGTAACATTAGGAATTGAATTGTAGGTAGTTAAATCAAGTAATGCCGCTTCCCATAATCTTTCCTTGGATAAACGCAATGCTGGGAATAGCGTACTTTTTAATGTGGATGAATTTCCACTCAGTGACACTGTATACGATGACATCTTAAAGGTGACTGACACTTTTCGCTAGAAACTCCAAACATAAATGTCCACATATTTCAGTATTGTTAGGTTGTTCTCTTTTGTAATTGTAAAAAATATTTTTGGAGTTTCGAAAATAATGTTGAAGTTCTTTTGGTGGCGGTAGATTGCCAAAGCTGTCAAAGTAATAAACAGTTTGTCCGAGTTTTTTATAGCATACCCAATGAGTACCTGGACCATAGGTGGAATCCAAATTTACTATTCCAGTTTCATTTTTCCATATTTTAGTTGGTAATGCATCTTTCATAAAAACCCGTTTTTTACCATTGACCAAACAGAAGCCTTTTTTACTTTTGCTTTACGAGTTCTACGACGTCTCTTTCTAATATTTCCACCTTTTTTGGGAGCTCTTCTTTTTGCAGGTCTTCCTCTGCGACGTCGTCTTCCACCACCAAACTTAGCTTTTGTCTTCATGGCTGTTGTTACTGCCAAAGCTGCTGCTTTTTCTGCAATACTTGCGTCACTTGATTTTACTCTTTGCCAAGCTTTTTCTGCTAGAATTTTATCTGCTATTGATCTATTTGTTGAATCTTTAAACTTTGAATATGCTATATCGTGTTGTTTGCAAGCTTGATCTAATTTATTAATTCCAGGGTCTCCTCTTGCTAAACGTTTTGCCAACTTAGTTCCAGGTTCACAATATTGATAACCTCCAGGAATATGTAATTCGTATGGTAAAGCGTCTATCGCTCGATTTACAACAGCACCAACAGGTATCCGTCTAAGCAGGGATAACGCAGTTGAAGTTATACCACGTCCTCTCTTGTCGCTGTCTTGATGATGACTGAGTGATACGGCCTTCATTATGTAGTCTTATATAAACTGGTGTGTTTACTCCACAAGATACATTACATAAATGAATAAGTTATGTATAATTTTTTATATTTAAACACTTAGTTATTTAAATTAATTATATACTGATTTATAATTCTATTTTTAATCCAAGCTTCCCGTTCATCGGGTTGAATTATCACATGACTCGTTGTACTAGCTATATGATTGTGGGTATCAATAAGTAAATTGCCTACTATTCTTATTAAACAATCTAAATTTACAGCATCTTTTGGATGTTGAGGATAGTGTAACTGCATAATACGTTTATCATTACATTTGTAAGCGGTCGAATCACTTTTTGATGTTGTTATGACTTGTCCAATAGTAGCAGCATCATTGAAAACTTCACCTGGTGAAATATTAATTATTTTCTTCATCTTAGCATCAAATTTGGTTCCATTGCGTTCATCCCAAGTTATTGTTTGTTTCACTGTAACACAGTCATCTTCTTCATAACCAGGAAAAATATTTTTTATTCTTCTATTATGACCTTCGTATGTACCTAATAAAGGACCTTTTGCAATTAATGTTTGTGCCATTAAAGGTACATCCGAACTTTTTTCACCAAATCTTCCATTTGTTATTCTTTTACCTCCCGCATCCCATTCATTATTACTCCCTTGCATTAAATCAAACTTTTCATTTCCATGTATGAATGTATTTCCTCGATTTAGCACGGCATCTTCATGTTTTACAAAATTTGATGTTTCCTTTTTTAATTCTTTAGATAATTGTTCTATAGTAACAGCGTCTTTTGGTTGAGAACCAAACTTTACATTTGTCAATGTTTTACCATGACAATCGATTCCATTAACATCTTGTAAAATACAGTTGTCCTTGATGTATTTTAGGTTTACAGCATCACCGTCTTCCTTTGGGTATCCAATGTCATTTATAATAAATTTATAAAAAGAAAATCCATGTTCAGTTTTTTCCGGTATTATAGAATGTAAATATTCTTTATTAACTGAATCTTTATCATTTTTGGGATTTCCCACGTTGGTTATTCTATAATTTCCAGCATCATACGTTTGTCCATCTTTTAAGTTGTTACCCCATTGCAATTTTAAAGTATTTGAAAGTTCAGATAATAAGTACTCTTTAGTAATTGCATCAGAACCTTCAGTTGGTTTACCAACATTAATTAATCTATGTGATTTAACATCGTAAGTATTCTTATGTAATTTCAATGATGTTGAAGTAGCTTCTTTTACTGTCTTTAAATTCGCTCCATCAGTATCTTCTTCTGGATCTTTAACTAATTTTAAACGTTTATTACTTATGTTATAGTCACCTTCAGGTGTTTGCGGTAATCCGCTTCTTTTTCTGTCTTCTCCAACTTGTACTCCTAATGCGGAGTAGCGTCCGAACTTGTCGACGCTCATGTTAGAACTGATACATCTTACAGTTGCAACTTCTTTATATTCGTGGACAATTATACAACTATGCCGCGATTTTTAAGTTCATCAACTAGAGCCACCCATTCATTATTTAAACCAGTATGACCGGCTTCTATAGCTTCATGCAATAGTCTCATTCTGTCAACTAATTTATTGATGTCGTTGTAGTAGATAACATTTGTATTGTATAGATTTTTCATTAATCCTTTACCAGATGTTGAAGTATCTCCTTTACTCTTTTTACCATGTTGTTCAAAAAGTGATAAATCCATAAGTGATAAAGATTTTCTTTTTAACGGTTGTCTCACAGCTGGTGTGGTACGTAATGTTGGTAATTTTCGTGGGGGAAACAATTTTTTTATAACAATATTATATTTTGTTGCACGTGAACGATTAATCATTGCATCCTTTGAGTAGTTTCTTTTATGAGCGTTAGTATTTTGTAAAATTTCTTTAAAAGTATTTAAATCTTTTGCCGAATATTTTATTGGTATATTTTTAAAAATTAATACATATAATCCTTTTGTTCCTTTATATCTATGATCACCAATAATGATATAATCGTCTTGAGTTATTTCAAGCTTAGAGTTACCAATTTTCAATTCATTCCCATCAATTCTTGCTCCATATACATGTGATTTACTTAAATTTGGATTTGATTTCATGTCATGTAGCATTTTCATTATATATTTTCGTCCAAGAGGTCCATGTTGTAATATATCACTACTCAATTGAGTTAAATTTGGAATAGATTGTTCTGCTTCAGGTATTGGCTGTTCTTCCTTTTCAACAATTGATTCTTCTTCTTTTGTTTCTTCTTGCTCACTAGCACTTGTATATGAATCATCATCATCTTCTTTTTTTAATGCTTGTACTTCTTGTTTAGAAACTGGTAGTAAAACATCTCCTTCATAACGAGGTTTACCAATAGTTTCTGATATCTGTTTTAAAGGTTCCGTAATAGGTTTAAATGTAGTCTCTAGAAATTCTTCTCTTTCACTTAAACCCATCCTCAATGCACGATTCTTTATCCTAATAGAATCACTGAGTGATTTTATTTCTTTTAATAGTTTTTCTTGATTCACCATACACTGTGAAGTTCAACGTGTTACTAGATGTAGCATAGGTGATTCAACGTATTAATACAAATTTATCCAATCCTATACGATATCTACCATTTTTAATATCTTCTTCTTTCATAATAACAAGAAATCCATATTTTTCATTCCATGCTTTACCACACATTTCTTTAAATTTGTCAAATGGCATATCCGCATTAACATGATCATTATATATATGCTTTAAATTTGTCTCATCTTGCTTAAAGATGATCAACATATTTGCATTGTCTCTTATAAGTTGTTTTGGAATTTTACTGTATGTTTGACCAATATAAATGCTATCAATATTATTATGTCTTCCCATAGCAAAATAATTTCTTATAGTATCGTGATTTTCACAAGAAACATCGTCAAATATAAAAATGGAAAATGGTTTTGCTTCACTTGGTTGAATTATTGTTTCACTAGCATTAAACTTGTAGAAATTCACTTCAGGTACACTTGCAAGTATTTCATCTAATAATTGATATTTTGGTTGTTGCAATGATTTTGAAAAAATATATATATTGTTGAAGCGTAAACCTTTAGGATTAGTTATAAGGTTAAAGACAACATTATATTTTCCACAATTTGAAGGACCAGTTATTAAACATCTTATCGTATTTGGTAGTAATTCACCATGTTTACCATGATTTAACTTATTATTGTAAACTGTCAATTCATCAATATTATTAATATTAAATCGATCTTTTTGTTGTACAATCTCCATCTTGTTTAAAGGTTAAACACATAATGAGCTATTAAATAACTATACCAAGTCTTTTGAAGGAATCCAAGAGTCTTCACTTTTATCAAATCCTAACCACCTAACTTTAACCATATCCTTTTTCCTTTGTAAAACCTTTTCAACAAGATATACATCACCAACTGTTGATTTTAACAACTCATGTCCATAGAATCCACCTTGAAGTAATTCACCCTTATTATCCTTTAAAATGTAAGTTTCAGGTATAGTTGGTTGTACTTTATAAATTGTAAATACTTCATTAGTCCAATTTGGCAGATATCTTTTACTAAATACACCTTTGTATTTGCTTATACGAACTTTATCATTAACCTTAAACTTTTTTGGTTGTAACTTTTCTATTTTTGGTGTTGTATTATTTTTGATGCGTTGTAATACAATTTTAGCATTAGCACTGTTTACTTGGATAGGTTTCATTACAATGGTACGATGGTATTTGTTGTTATACTCTTTTATAAGTTGTGGTAATATGTCATACCATACATATGATCCTCGTTTTGAAAATTGTTTATACATAGCTCCTTTTAATGTTCTATTAAATCTTTCAATTATTGAAGCTTTAACTTCAGAATTTGTAGAATAATGATTTATTTTATATTTTTCATCAAAGCTCCAAAATCTTTATTAAAATATTCTTTTCCATCATTTGTTTGTAAATGTTTAATTTTAAATTTATTTCTTTGTATTGTTGTTTCCATAGCTTTGGTAACACTTTTACCAGTCTTGTCCTTCAATGGTAAAGCATCAGCTATTTTAGTAAAACAGTCTATAATTGTTAAAATATATTTAAATCCTTTGTTTAATTTACTGTGTGGTATCATTTCAATAAGATCAGCTTGGTAAAGATCATTAATTCCTTTAGTGATTGTACTTCTTCTTGGAAATCTTCTTCTTGCTGGTTTATGTAGTTCATTTATAATCTTATCCTTTACACTTTCCATCTTAAAGTGTTGCTTGCACACCGTTTGTATAAATACTGATCCATACAATGGTTTATTCTCTTATATATAGTTGAAATATGGGTCAAGGTCATTTAATATTAGTGTAAAAAAGAGGGAACATGGCATTGGGCTTGCCATGTCCCCTCTTTTTTACGGAAAGGAAAAAGGAAGAAGGTAAAGGACGAAGAATAGGTTTACTGGTCGATAGGGTTCAAGGAATAGTGGCCAAATGGTAGAGTATTAATTTTATCTTCTAAAATATATCGCTTGTCGTCTTTGTAGCTTAATGCCCACTTTGTTTGTTTGACACTAAAAAGTTGGTGGTTATAACTTCTAATAGTGTTGAATGTTGCAGTTGTTTCAACATTTTCAAACAAACATCTTTTATAATGTTGAAACTGTACGTTCTTCTTTAGGAAAGATGTCTTTATTCCTTTGGCTTTTTTGTGACTTGATATTCGTTCCTTTCATTTATGTACAGTTGAAATGAATACAGTTTAGACATTAATGCTACAATTTCCATCATCGGCACACCATTTGTTTCATCTTTAAATTTTCCCAATACTTTTTTGTTTTTGTCATAGTCGTAATTTGGATGGTCCTTAGGATAATCGGAAAAATCAAAATCATCTTTATATACAAAGGTCCGTAAATCCTCATACATGTCATTTGTTTTAATCCAGTAAATAAGTGCATCCGTATCCATATATGCAATACCAATGTTATCTCTTCCATAATAATTAACCATCTTCTTATAATGAAACTCGTACATGTGTGTTTTAGAAATATCCAATATTGGCATTCCAAGATATAAAGGACGATCTAATACAACTGATTTTTTGTTCATAGAAATGACGACAAGATTTTCATTTATAATTACGGATGAACCAAAGCTTGGTTGTTGCACTAGTTTCTGTAATTTTACTGGATCAGTTACTAATTTGATATTCTTATGTTTCCTTTTGTTTTCTAAAGTCTTGCCAAATATTGCATTGTTCATCAGTTTGAAGAAATCCTTTTGAAAACTTGACGTAGCGGCAGCTCTTCTTCTTGTGTTGTTGTCGATGTATGGTTTCAACCAACAAGATTGAGAGAATTGTAGTATTCGATTAATTTTTGTAATTTTTAATCCCAAGTCTAAAGCCTGTTGTATCATCCAATAATGTCCAACATACCTAGACTTATTGTTTAAAGTCATTAATAATTTTGGCCAACTACTTAATAATTTTTGAAGTAGGGGAAATTTCAGTCTTTGGAAGAAGTGGTAAATCGTAATGATGATCGTGAAGATGTTCAGGATATTCAAAATCAACATCAAAAATGTAACCAGTTTCACCATGCTTTGGTAAATCCATAATGTTTCCAATCGATTTAGGATCTATCCATTTAAAATTATCATATGGAAGGGGATTTAACATTGCCCATCCGTATAAGTTATTTGCATCGAAATAACCTAGGAATGTTGTTGGTTTTCATGCATCATAATCGGGCAGATACTTGTTATTCGCCTTAACATGTCTGGTTACACTTTGTGTCAATCCCCCTCGAACTCCTGATTCTAACATCAAAACCATATCTATATCAGTAAGAAGTTGTAATTTACAATTTGTTTCTTTCAACATGGCTTGCCATGCTAGTCCAGGTGAAGTGTATGAATGAAGAGGGTCCAATCCATGTGCTGCAAAACACGTATTTCTAAATTCTTCCATTATATCACATAATAAAGTTAAATCTAATTTAACATAAAAATCTGAATATTCTCCCAATGTTTTAAATCCTAATTCATTCCATACTTTACATGCATGATCATAATCCTCTTGAGATATGTCCATGTCGTATAGTTTACTTTTGAATTCTTCTTTTGGCGGAAGTGATGTTTCATTAAATTTTTCTAAACTGTCTATATAATCATATGGGAAAACACCTTTCCGAAGTACAAGATCCAGTTTGTCGTTACTTACAATCTTCTTTGTTTCAATAAAATCTTGTTTCCTTAAATTTTCAGAAAGTTTAGACAAACTCGACGGCATAAATCGGTAGGAGTCTAAGAATCTTAATTTGACATTTCCAACTGTTTTAGAGAAACTTATAAATTTTTCTGAAGTTTCAGCCAACACATCTATCGAACCATTGTCTCTTCCTAATTCAGGTATTATAAAATGAGCATCATACCCACTGAGGTTATGCAGAACCACAGGAATAAATAGTGGTAAACGATAGCTCAAATTACATTTATTACAAGCACCACCCCTGTAATAACCTGTAAGGTGGTCATGATCTTTAACTTTATAATTGTCAATGGTAAATTAATTTTTACATAAGAAACAATGAGTTGCATTTTCATGTTGAATTTCCTCTTCTTCCTCCATCGGTTTCATTGGTATGATATTCGTATATAATCTTTGTACATTTTCAGCTATTAAATATAAATGGTCAAGAAATATTGTTTCCACATTTTCACCACGATATACTAGAGGTTCTGAAGTTAATCCATATTGGTTTAAATGTTCTTCTGATAATGTTGATTTAACCATTAAACGAAAACTATTTGGTTTATGCATTTGATATTTGACACTTTTTCTAGCTTCACAATTTTCATCTTCTATAGGAATTAGTGTTGATTCAAAATCCGCATATACAACTATTGGGATACGGTATTGATGATGAACTTTTTGAAATGTAACAAATGCTCTGCTTTCTGAAGGTAAAATAATTTTTGCTTCATAATTATTGTTACATAATCTTTTGAGCTCTTGTAACCATTCCATTCCTTGTCTTCCTTCTCGTTGGAAATTAAAACATCTTTTGCAAATCAGCTTTTTGTTTCGATTTTTTGAAAGTTGTTTGTTAACAAGAGAGTCAAATTTCTTTTTATACACATAATGAGATACATCTCCTTGCGTTAGTAGTAGTAAATCTGTATGATCTGCTAACTCTTCTTTAGCAATACGTAAAGGATAAACTTTATTTGAACTATCTAATCCAAAGACATTAATAGATGTGCCGGGATTTTTCTTCTCAAATTTTGATATATCTTTTAGTGATACAGGATAACTAATTCCTTGAAAGTTATATCTATATCTTTGATTTTCATAGTGCTGGTTTGGTTCATTCCAATGATTTGGCACAAATTTACATGTCATCGCATATCTAAAACATTCGTTATCTTGATTTTTCACATTAACACATGATCTTGTATCCTCAATTATTTTTGGCAAACGAATATAACTAGATCCCATTAGTCTATATCCATGTTTATGAACTCTTATATTTAATCCTTCAATACTTATAAGACTCCACCCTGATCCTCGTCCTTCATGTTCCTGAATTTTAGTTAATATTTCTTCTATACATTTTTCAACTATTGAATCAATGTCTGAACTTCCTATGATAGTTTGGTTTTTAGTTATAAATCCTCTTGGTGATAATTCTTCTTGTACATTTATAAACATAGCTTCTAGTAGTAAATCAAATTTGAGAAAATTTAATCTTTTTAATTCTTCTTTTAAAGTTCTACTGATGATTGGTTTTGCTTCTCTAATAAATTCTTCTAAGTTTAAATCTTCATTTTGAATCTTATGATGCATTACTACCTTTCCGGGTAAAGCTGATACTTGTAAATTTGGTAAAGTTGTTGTAGGTCTTGCTGTTATTTCATTTTGTTCTTCTTGTTCTTCTGTGTTGTTGTGAATTAGTTCCTTATGTATTTCTAACAGAATATCATCGTTAAACGATTCCAAACATTTATCGCAATGATACATGTTTGGTGGTGTTCACCCTTCAAAATTTTGCCAAGAAATGAAATGAGCTCTCCCTTTCCTTCTTTTATAATAGTTCCCCCACTACTATTTCATCTTCTTCTTCTTCACTTTCAGAAGAAAACAAACGTCTTGAACAAAATATTAATCTTCTACAAACAGATTCTTCGTTAGTATTCTCTATATGAATTGGAGTTTCAATATGCATTTCTTCATATTCAAATGATGACGAAGACTCTGATATTACTACATCCATATCCAAATTTTCATTCTCCACATCATTGGCATTTTCTTCTTCTGATGTTGTTACATCCACATCCATATCATTTATAGTTTCTACTTCTGATGTTTCGCTGTTATTTTCATCTTCTTCCATATTTAAATCCTCTAGTTGAATTTTATACAATATTTCAATAAGAGGTTTCCTCGGATAATCAGTGTTGTCCACAGGAGCCATTTCAAGTAAATGAGGAATAACTGCTTTTAATCCGGCTTATATGATATTTTGGTAAGTATGTCAAGGTCATTTTTTATTAAGCGAGAACTGGGAATAGATCACTAAGCAGCATGATAATTCATTACTACAAAGTGATCTATTCCCTATTCTCTAAGAAGTGTCCAATCAATAACCAAAGTCCAAGCTCATTTTCTTTTGTTTAATTTAAGTCTTTTACATCTTCTTCTTTTATTACAAAATTTATAGGTTCACTGTTCGATGTTTCAATATATTGTTTTATCTTGTGCTTTAGCTCTTCTATTCTTGCTTCCTTTACCATTAATTCCGAATGTAAGTAACTGATATAATCAGCTGCCAAGTCCACTGTTCTTGATCGTATTTCTCCTAACCTAACACCGGGAATCAATCTCTGTAGTTTGTAAAATCTCAACCTTATTCTTGATTCTCTTACTTTAACCATTTCCCTATATTTTTGTTTTCTATCTTCTTTGCTTGTGGTCAAGTCCATACTCGTGACAAGTTTGCTTTCAGAGTAATTCCTCTATAGTAGGCTCGTCCTTTATACACTTTCCCCCACCACTTTAAATTCCCCCTACCATTTTCAATTTCCCCCACCCTACTAATGTAGGTCAAGGTCATCCAATATAACGCGAGAACGAGGAATAGAGCACTAAGTGGCATGTTAGTCCATTACCACAAAGTGATCTATTCCTCGCTCTCTATTCTACATCTACTTTTTTTGGATTTTGCTATTTTATTATTTTTTTTTGTTTTTCTTGGGGGGAATGAGTGTTTACTTTTTATGATGTTCATTCTTCTTCAGCTTTTCAATTTTGTCTAACAATTTGAATAAATATGCGTTGGTTGCTTCCAAAGTTTTTATTCTGCTACATCCCACTTTAATAGAGGGAACTGTTAACTGTAACTTTGTAAATTCTATCCTTTCTTTCTTGCATCTTTCTCTCATATGTATGTTTTTCCTGATTCTTGCTGATTGAGCTGATATTGACTTTTTACAATCTGAATGGGGCTTTGATACTTTAAATACTGATGTACAAAAATTAGTTGATGTTGTCGGCTGTTGATTTTCATAGAAATTTTGTATTGAAGTAGTAGTTTGCTGATTTTCATAACAATTTATACTTGAAGTGGCCGGTTGCTGATTTTCATACCAAATTGAACTTGAAGTACTAGGCTGCTGATTTTGATACCAGTTTAAACTTGAAGTAGCAGGTTGCTGATTTTCATACCAAATTGAACTTGAAGTACTAGGCTGCTGATTTTGATGCCAATCCGAAGATGCCAATACAGGTGTTGTGGAAGGATGCTCCATCGTTGTCTGTCGTTGTACAGAGTGAATTCTGTTCTACAATTTTGCCGGTTTTATCACATTTCCCCCACCACTAATTTCTACATTTCCCCCACCACAATAATTTTCTTCTTTTTATAATTTAAATTAGATACCAAACTTCTAGGGTAACATCCAAATCTTCTTCTTTTAAATATTTTATAAATGCAGAGCTTTCTGATGTTACGTTAGGTGTGTTCAAATATTCCATCACCCGGTCATGACTTTCTTGATTGTGAATATAGCAATGTACATTTATCAATTTTTGATTTTCTTCTTTGGACTTGACGAATTCTGCAACAGAGCTCCATTCTTCATATTTAATTTTAAAATGACAAACTTCAAACTGCATGTTGTTTCAACAAACGCTGCAACAATATTAAAAGTCTCTTCAAACAACCTACATTTATACAAGTTCTCCCACCACTTTATAATCCCCACTCTTTTCCCCCCACCTTCTTCATATGTGGAAGGGGTATTATGATTTCAATGCACTATACTTAATAAATTCAAACAAATTTTGTGCACAAATGTTACATTTTTTCTTAACTGTTTCAAATTTCATCACTTGGCCTTTTACAAGGTGAACTAATTTACCTCCATCGGCTTCAAATTGTTCAAAATCTGAAACAGATGCTTTTTCACAATCATGACACATTTTTGTTCCATCTTCAAAAATAAAAGCAAGATAAATACCAAATCCACTATTGTCCTTCTTAAATTTCATGAGCATTTCACGAATCGGTTGAGGTATTTCAGATTTATCTGATCTTATTATATAATGGTAAAGAAACCCATTATTAATAATTTGTTGTAAACATAAAACTAACAAGCTGTCCATAGTGTTAGACTCGTACTGAAAGTTATATCCATAACTATCTCCTTATATGCTCTTACCCCCACTACTTTTATATAGGTCAAGGTCATCGGATATTAAGCGAGAACTGGAATAGATCACTAAGCGGCATGTTATTACATTACCACAAAGTGATCTATTCCCCATTCTCTAAAAGGGTGCTGATAATTTAGATTCCTAAAATTTCTTTTCCTTCTTCTTCACCTTCTTGAACTGTTGTATTACCAGACATGTGTGATATTAATTTCTTCAATTCTCGATTTTCCATTTCTAATCTTTTCAATTTTAGATCTCTTGCTTCAACTTGAACTTTCAAAAATTTGATATAACTTCCAGCCCAGTGGAGGGTTTTCAATCTTGGTGCTCCAAGTTCAATTCCAGGTATTTGAAATTGTAGTCGATTGAATTCCATCTTCATTTCTTCTCGGTCTTGTCTTTCCTTTTCTAATCTTTTTAATCTTTGTTTTCCCTGTAGGAAGAAGTGGGAACACAAGGTACATGATGAAACATTTTGATCAACGATTTCTCGAAGAATGAGCTTCTACACAAATAATCAACACATTTATCCACATTCCCCCACCAAATTTAAGCCAGTGGTGGGGAGACGCCAGTGGTGGGGAGAGTTATACTAATGTAATGGTTACTTCTACCGTTACACTCGCTCCATTCTCAAAAAGATATTTGTAATATGGTTCTGGATACTGTTCTCTTTCAGATCCTGCATGTTCTTGAATAAAGTCGAAAGCCAATCTTTTTGAATAATCATTATGAAATACTTCTCTCACACAAACAAGAATTTTTTCTTCCAAAAATTTTACTTGAACTAATGGTATTTTGCTTACATCGTCCTTGTCCATGATGGGTAGCTTGTAGGTAAAAGTATTTGGTGGTAGTTTTTGCGGTTTATCGAGTAGAGAACAAAATTTTCTGTACAATTTCTCCTCAATGTCTGGAAAACGATGTATATCAAACAGATTGTAGTATGAAGGATCAAAAGGTATTTTACGAAACATCTTCAATCACTAGTCTCCCTAAGACTGATCTCCTGCACAAATATTTAACACATTAATAAACTTTCCCCCACCAACTTTTAACTTGTGGTGGGGATATTTTTCTCCCACTACTTCTTTAAAATGGTGGGGGTACCTTAGTCCAATTCAGATTCAGATTCAGAAGACAGTAAAGGTGATATTGGTGATTCCAACGATGAATCCAATATAAATATTTCAATAGCTTCCTTAATTATATCTTCATCACTATCGTTTATCATTTCTTCAAATAGTTCTTGTTCAATCTGTACCATTTCTTCCTCTTCCATTGTAGAATCGTTATTAGTTTCGTCATAATTTTCCTCTATATTTTCTTCTTGTATTTCATTTGTGCTTTCAAAAACATCTTTAACTTCAAAATAATTAATAAATGGAGTATCTTTAGAAAACATGTTTATTTACTATTTCTTTTACTTCAAATAACAAACTATGTATCGCTTACTTAGTCTTATATATACTCCTACCCCCACTATGTTGCAAAACAAAGGAATGGGAGGGGGGTTTGTATCTATTCTTCTCTATCTAGGTTATATTTCATTGCTACAACATCTACTATAATTTTCTGCTTTTCAACTTTATCACGAATAAATATTGTCCAAGGAAATAGTTCATCAATATTCTTGATTGTTACTTTTATATCATACAAAAAATCAATATGTCTTAGTAATGAAACAATAACAATAACTCCTATCCCATTGTTTTCCATAATTTTTTCTTCAATTTTAATGCGTAAGTTTGTTATCAAACTCCATATATTAATTTCATTGGCTATGAAACCATCAAGTCTAGTACTCATCTTGACGGTGCAAGTACAGACTAAAAACCTGTAGGTTCATAGTCCGCCTTTTATGAGTTTTAAAAATGGGGAGGGGGAAGGAATAAGGATTGGGAGGGGATAGGGTGGGGGGTGAGGGAAGGTTTGTGTGGCTACACTAGCCACATTAGACCCAAAAGCCCACTTGTGCTACAAAGTAGCCACCAATGCTAATTTCTTGCTCGTGACACCTCAGTATATCATCCCGCCAAGTCAGCATACGTTCTCTAGTATTTGGTGTTACACAAAAGAACTTACTATCATGATACAGAATAGCTGAACCAATTATAATATGATATCCTAAATTTAGCCGTTTGTGTGCTTCTGCAATGAATCTTTCTACCATATCAAGAGGATCTAGTTCATCAAAGTAAAATGGTCTCATTTCTTCATCAAGTTCAATGTTATTTTCATTGTCATCTTCAGTCTCACTGCTACTAACATTTTCATTCTCTTCATTCTCACTGCTACTATCATCTTCATCACTGCTACTATCATCTTCATTCTCACTGCTATTATCGTAGAAATCTATTGGATCTTCTACATGTTGGTGGTAAACATCAGCATATTCGGAAGGATTGAACTCTTCATTAAGCTGAGGAAGCATTTTAAAGCAAAATAATGCAGGCAGAGACGAAACAACAAGTGTGGCGCATGAAAGCAGAATGAAGGAGAGAACAACGCTTGCTCCTCTTTTATAGCAGTATGCAAATGAGGAGACCGGTCATTGGCCTGAGTGGTGGGGGAAGGAATGGCGGGGGAAGGAGTGGTGGGGGAAGGAATAGTGGGGAAGGGGGGGCTCAATTTTTTCGGGGGGGGGGGTCATTGACCTTTCGGGTCCGGTCATTCACCCTAAGGAGTGGGGACGGACACAGAACCCTCCTTTGCTTACTACTACACGGATCAAACTAGCCGCGTAGCAGAACTTATTTCTGCTAAGTTGCATGTAAGCTAAATAGCTTACATCCCTAAATTCAAGTCTTAGGTGGCCCTGAAAAGGGCCGTTTGGTGGGTTTGGTGGACCTCTATGGAGCGTAAGTCACATAAGGGACTCCAGGATTGTTTTGCAAATCAATTTCTGTAGGATCTGCGTGTATAAACTCGTACAAGTTAAATGCGTAAATATCGCATTTTTCCTGTAGAACTATGAACTTGTATGACAAGTAATAGTTATCTTCATATATTCCACCTTGAAGTCTAAAGTCCACTTGTCCCTCCACATTTACGAGTGCAGCCACACCGCAATATGAACACATAACTGTTCCATCAATAAATATATACCGCAAGCAATGAAGAATTCCAAAATTTTCTTTATAAAAAGAATACACTGCTTGACGTAGTGTTGTTGGAAGGTTTGCATCGTTTAATGCAAGTTCCATCAACACTATATTTGAAACTATCTGTCGCAAACATAATTCTAATAGAGTAGGCATATTGCGGCGGTGGCCTCTCGAATTGGAATGAAGACTCTGGAGTAGCGAGTGTAACGGTTAGATGTAGGTAGACAACCGGTCATGACCGGCCATTCACCCGGAGAAGTGGTAGGGGAAGGAGTAGTAGGGGAAGGAGTGGTGGGGGAAGGAGTGGTGGGGGAAGGGGGGGCCTCCATTTATTCGGGGGGGGGGGGGGTCATTGACCTTTCCGGTCCGGTCATTGACCCGAAGGAATGGGTACAGACACAGAACCCTCCTTTACTCACTACTCACATGAAAGTAGGTCACGAGACTTAGAGTGTTAAAAAATAATGGGGGAGAAACACAACGCTATAACGCATTGTGTTTCTCCCCCATTATTTTTTAAGCAACAATTTGGAAAAAACTAAGTGAATTTACTGTTTACGCCCCCACCTTGTAATACGATCCTTTTTATCCCTGAGGAGAAAGTCTTGAGAATCTAAATTGTTAAATCTCTTCTCTTTACACAAATTCTCACAAACTCTAATTTTATATTTTAAGCCGTTACATTTTGCCAAAATGTGTTGGTGGTCAACAACACTTAGAAAAAAATATTTCAAACCTTTCTTAAGCCTCTCTCCCCTAACGGATATTATTTCAGGATCGTCTTCAACGGTGGGGGTTTCTGTCAGTTGTGGTCCAGAAAGATGTTTTACGACATTTACACGGCAAAAACTTTCGTTTTTAACACATTTCCTCCCACAAGCTGATCCTTTTTTAGTTCCCCTAGTAAGCATTTCAGGGCAAGTAGTGGGACGGCTAAATGCCCTACAACGCTCTTCTTGTAATGATCGAAATTGCTCTGAAGGAGCGGGTTTAGGGGCTGGTTTAGGGGCGGGTTTAGGGGCAGGTTTAGGAACAGGTTTAGAGGATTCAGTTTTATGATAAGTATGGTCTTCAGGTAAAGTAAATGGTGGGGTAGGAGGCAATGGTGATAGTGGGATGATGGGTGTACTAAGGCGATGAAGAATAGTTTCAAATGAAGGAGTCTTAGGATGGGGAGTTGGCTTCTTCGGTGGCGGCATGATAGTTGATAGCGGTGCAGAGTCATTTGAGAGCGAAGTCGAAGGCGAAGGCGGTGAAAAAATACTACGAGGTATAGAAGAGTTGGTTGGCGGAAGAATAGCTCCAGAAGTTGAAGGTTGAGATGAAAGCTGCTTCTTATACCAATCCGGAGAATTTTTCAAGCGAAGAGTTTTGTTTGATGCAGTAACAGCCGTAGAAGTCGAAGTTGAAGTTGAAGTAGTTGAAGTAATAGAAGTAGTAGAAGTAGTAGTCGGCCCAGAAGACATCGTTATAACTCCAAGATCACAGCGTAACGTCTGGAATCAGAATGAAACACTAGCCGCGGCCGACGCGTCTTTTATAACGGTATGCAAATGAGAGGGGTTAGCAGCCGGCCATGACCGGTCATTGGCCCGGGAGGTGGGGGAAGGACTGGTGGGGGAAGGAGTGGTGGGGGAAGGGGGGGCTCCATTTTTCTGGGGGGGGGGCTCCATTTTTCCGGGGGGGCTCCATTTTTTCGGGGGGGGGGGGGGTCATTGACCCATCCAAAAGTGGGTCAAGGTCATTCAAGATTTATAATGATCCAAGGTGATGGGAACAGTAATACTGTTCCCACCACCCTGTTTGCCTAGCGGTTCCCACTCCCAACCCACTAGTTACGTTCTGCGAGGGAGGTCCCTGGACCGTCCGGGTCTACCGTAACGGTCCTGTCCGGGTCTACCGTAACCATTAATTTAAAGGGAAACTGGAACAGCTAATGCAGAAACAGAAACGCAACTCTAACACCCACCCAAGCTAATCCCACCCATTATATTCCTAAACAAAATGCAAAAACCTAGTCCGCTTACCTACAATTTGCGGATGTCCCACCCCTTCTAAGTGAAGTTCAACCGAACTTCTGAATTTACAATTAATCTACCCCCTAACATCTAGCTGTAAGGCAAAACATTAATTAGTAGTACCAACACTTAAAACTAACAACACATCATTATTAAAAAACCAAATAATTCAACACAACCAAATACCATCATTATTCTCAAAATTAATACACCTTAATGCTAAACACCTCTTAAAATTAATACACCTTAATGCTAAACCCAACTTATAACTAACATCGCAATGCGCAAATTATCTCTTAAATTAAATACAACTTAAAACTAAACACACACACACACACACACACACACACACACACACACACACACACACACACACACATACCACATTGCATTAAAAAACGCAACATAGTAGAAGAAGTTCAAATATATATAGGCCTACTATATATTTAAAACCTCTTGCTGAATCACCAACAACCTTTCGCTATGAAAATTTGTTGGCGACTGACGCAAAGATCGAGCTCCTATCGCTCCTCGGGTTTTCAAGTAGTGGGGGAAGTTGTTTCACTCCAGTACACTGTTCAATCCAGTCCAGTTCGCAGCAGTGTAAAAGGAAGGTAAAGGAGTGGGGAGCGGTGCATGCGCAACAACACAAAACCAAGGTTTGAGGTTAGAATTATCCATGTGCAGTAGCGCTAAAGTGAGTAATACAGGACTAGGCGCATGCGCATAGCATAGACTGATTCCGATCCGGAGAAGTCGTTGCATGCGCAGCAGGTTTGAGGTTAGAATTATCCATGGCAGCTGCCATGTTTAGTCTGGTTTCACCACATAGAGTCAGCAACCGGTGGTGACCGGTCATTGGCCTAGAAGGAGTAGGGAAAGGTGGTGACCGGCCATTGACCCGGAGGAGTGGGGGAAGGAGTGGGGGAAGGGGGGGGCTCCATTTTTTCGGGGGGGGGGCGCTCCATTTTTTCGGGGGGGGGGGGTCATTGACCTTTCCGGTCGGTCATTGACCTGAAGGAGTAGGGATAGACACAGAACCCTACTTCTCTTACTACTCAGGTGAAAGTCGGCCAACCAGTCATTTGCTCGCCATCTGCCGCCATCTGGCTGGAGCTATTGCCTCTATAAAAGTGGGTAGTTTATCGCGCCACGAACATTCATTGCCTTGCATCCGCTCAGTCATCATCTCTCATTAGTTTTACGTTATGACTACTTCGTAAACTAGGTTTGAGGTTAGAATTATCCATGGAATAGACTTCGTTACTTTTAGCATTCATATTGTAGGTTAATTCTAACCTACAAAATTACTACTCCGGCATTTTGTTTCAATTTCTTTTAACTTCTGAATGTAACACATCGGTTATGATGAATGCACAATGTTTAAAATTAAAGCTTTTGCGAACACAACACATATTACGAAGTACTTCTAAACCTTCAATTTCAAAGTGTAAAACTAATTTAAATAGAGTTAGAAAGAAGTACAGTTTTAACCCATTATACTCTTCGACAACTTCGCAGGTTAATGTTGATGATAGTGTTATTTACGACATTTTGCGTTCTATGTTACACTTCAATAACTTTGAACTTGTTACACCTATCGACTGTGTTCAACAAGTTTTTTTATTTTACCCCCACTATTCCCTATATAAGGGCCCCGACAATAATTCCTACTTCATTATCTTCTATGCTTTTAAGCTGACAACATCTTAACTCTAATTTGTACAACAATAACAATGGAGACCAACCAAGAAAATGTTCAAGTTCAAGAAATATCATCAACAACTCATCCAAGGGAAAATCCTCTTAGAAATTCAACTTCACCAACTCCTCAAAACCCTGTACAAGTTCCAGATGTATCTTCTACAGCAATAAATGATGTAGAAGCTATTCTTCGGTCCCTTGTCGGTTTCGACTGACCTGTTTGACGATCAGCGATAAACTGAACTCTTATTAGTTCAGTCTTTTTTAAAACCCCCTCCATATAACCTTGAAACAATTACCCCCTCTCCTTTATAAACTAACTCCTACTTCAAACATTAACACCATCTGCTCACCCCTTCTCCACCCCGTCATTTGATATAGCCTCTCCCCACCGGAAGCTATATGATGGCATGGCATATGGCAACAGCATCTGATTTGCCATCTGGCCGATGGCAGCTGGCGTGGCAGCTGCTGGCAAATGGCACGACTTCCGTTTTGAAAGTAACCAAACCCCACTACTAATATTTATGAACGTTTAAAGCAAATCCTTCCTTTCAAACAACTAATTATAAACAAAGACTAAAAATAGTTTCACCTGAAGACCAGTCGTTTCATTTAAGGACGATACCACTAGCTACGGCTAGTTACTTAAAGTAAGTTTGATGGTTTACATTCTTAAAGTATTAAATTTAAACCTTTTTTAAAATTCCTGCAAAAGCACACTCTGAATAACATATATTTCAAAATTTTATTTTGTTAACAAAGCAGTTGTCAAATCTTTTCTTTAAAAAACCGAAACCTAGTAAGAAACCTAATGATTTTATCTACGACTAATGCAATAAGCACCAATAACGATTCATGTTTTAGTTTCTTAAGCCCTAACCTTAAAAGAGTGAGACATCTCCGTGTGGCCATGTTTTTATTTATTTATTTATTTATTTATTTATTTTCAAAAGCTACAAAACAGATTTTACTCCAATAACATTGTAGCATAATCAAACTTACATAAGGAACATTAAATTAAAAGTTTTCATAACTTATTACATTTTTCACTTTAACATTAACCAGCTTGAGGAAATAAATCATACAAAACAACTAACATGCAAAATAAATAAAATATACTAACAAATAACAGTAAATAACAAAAACAAATAACACTAAATAACATATATTTAATAATATTGATTTAACAAATAGATTTTTTGAAATTGGCTAAGGTCGAGGCAAATCCATCTATATTTAAAGGAAGGGCGTTGAATAACCTCATCATGACATTAATTGGAGCCTGAGCACCCAAGCAGGTCCGAGAAAAATGTGGAGTAAACAATGCTTGGGCTCTGGACGAGGGTCGGGGGACGAGGAATGCCAACCGCGATAAGAGACCGCTATCGTCAATCCTACCATTCATCAGTTTATGAAGGAAGAGAAGCATTGCAACCTCTCGTCGTCTCTGCAGACTAACCATTTGAAACAAATCCAACAAGATTGGGTAAGATACATGATAGGTAAAATAACCAAATTTCTTAAAAAATAAGTATCTGAGGAATTTTATTTGAATTTGCTCGATCATTTCAATGAGATATACATGGTGTGGGTACCATACCACTGCACCAAACTCCAGTCTTGATCTAACTAAGGCGAAAAATAACAGTTTCAATCCATAAATGCTTTTCAGAAAACTGCCTGATCTCATAATGTAGCCAAGTGTACGATACGCCATTTTGCACATCTCAGTTATGTGAACAGAAAAAGAAAATTTGCTGTCCATGCTTATTCCAAGATCACAAACGTTAGACCGACATTGTAAGAATGAACCATTCATTGTGTATTGATAGTTGAAGATATTTTGAGTTCTTCTGGTGAATGTTACCACAAAACATTTATCAGCGTGAAATTTCAACCCATCATTACTCCAAGCCATCAGATGATCTAAGTCCTCTTGGAGAAGCCGACAATCATCCACATCTTTGATTTCCTTGAAAATTTTTAAATCATCGGCATAAAGAAGAACTCTACTATTCACTACACAATTTACAATATCATTAATGAATACGAGGAAGAGTAATGGACCTAGATTTGAGCCTTGGGGGACACCAGATTGAACAGTGAATTCGGTAGAAGAGTATCCTTGAAATTTTACTACCTGTCTCCGGTTATGCAAATAAGAAGAAAAGAACTTTAATGATTCATCAGAAAATCCAAAATAACTCAGTTTTGAAAGAAGTGCTAAATGGTTTACCTTATCGAAAGCTTTCTCAAAATCTGTATACACTGCGTCAACTTGCCCACCTTTGTCTAAAGAAGAAATTACAAAATCTGAAAATTGTAGAAGATTGGTGGTTATAGACCTAGATGGATAGAAACCATGTTGATGAGGTGTTATAAAATTCTTGACATGACAGAAAATTCTGTTGTACAAAACTGATTCAAATAACTTGGCAGGTGTAGACAAGAGAGCAACAGGTCTATAGTTTTTAATGTCACACTTCTTCCCCTTCTTGTGAATTGGAACAACTTTTGTCAGTTTCCAAAAATGCGGAAAATGTGAGCTCTTCACAGAAAGGTTAAAGATTTTCAAAAGGGGCCCAATGAAAAACTCTGAACATCCCTTGAAAATGAAGGGAGGAATACCATCAGGACCAACGGAGCGCTTCGATTTGAGTTTTTTGAAGGCCAAAAGAACTTCGTTTTCAGATATGTTCTTAAAAGAGAGCAAATCCATGAAGCAATGAACTGGGGAATTGATAGCTCGCCGAAACAACTCCTCGTGATCAAGATTGGAGGGAACGTAAA
>CM061533.1:270317597-270373585 GCA_030545055.2 Neoaliturus tenellus
AGAACATAGTCCAAAGTAAATTGATTGCCCAAAAATTATTAAATTTCCTCGAACAGTTATACTACGCTAACCCCCATACAGTGGATGATGGATTACAAAACACTTTCTCTAGGAAGGTCGGGGATGAAATAGAACATAGTCCAAAGTAAATTGATTGCCCAAAAATTATTAAATTTCCTCGAACAGTTATACTACGCTAACCCCCATACAGTGGATGATGGATTACAAAACACTTTCTCTAGGAAGGTCGGGGATGAAATAGAACATAGTCCAAAGTAAATTGATTGCCCAAAAATTATTAAATTTCCTCGAACAGTTATACTACGCTAACCCCCATACAGTGGATGATGGATTACAAAACACTTTCTCTAGGAAGGTCGGGGATGAAATAGAACATAGTCCAAAGTAAATTGATTGCCCAAAAATTATTAAATTTCCTCGAACAGTTATACTACGCTAACCCCCATACAGTGGATGATGGATTACAAAACACTTTCTCTAGGAAGGTCGGGGATGAAATAGAACATAGTCCAAAGTAAATTGATTGCCCAAAAATTATTAAATTTCCTCGAACAGTTATACTACGCTAACCCCCATACAGTGGATGATGGATTACAAAACACTTTCTCTAGGAAGGTCGGGGATGAAATAGAACATAGTCCAAAGTAAATTGATTGCCCAAAAATTATTAAATTTCCTCGAACAGTTATACTACGCTAACCCCCATACAGTGGATGATGGATTACAAAACACTTTCTCTAGGAAGGTCGGGGATAAATAGAACACAGTCCAAAGTAAATTGATTGCCCAAAAATTATTAAATTTCCTCGAACAGTTATACTACGCTAACCCCCATACAGTGGATGATGGATTACAAAACACTTTCTCTAGGAAGGTAAGGGATGAAATAGAACATAGTCCAAAGTAAATTGATTGCCCAAAAATTATTAAATTTCCTCGAACAGTTATACTACGCAACCCCCCATACAGTGGATGATGGATTACAAAACACTTTTCTCTAGGAAGGTCGGGGATGAAATAGAACATAGTCCAAAGTAAATTTATTGCCAAAAAATTATTAAATTTCCTCGAACAGTTATACTACGCTAACCCCCATACAGTGGATGATGGATTACAAAACACTTTCTCTAGGAAGGTCGGGGATAAAATAGAACACAGTCCAAAGTAAATTGATTGCCCAAAAATTATTAAATTTCCTCGAACAGTTATACTACGCTAACCCCCATACAGTGGATGATGGATTACAAAACACTTTCTCTAGAAAGGTCGGGGATAAATAGAACACAGTCCAAAGTAAATTGATTGCCCAAAAATTATTAAATTTCCTCGAACAGTTATACTACGCTAACCCCCATACAGTGGATGATGGATTACAAAACACTTTCTCTAGGAAGGTCGGGGATAAAATAGAACACAGTCCAAAGTAAATTGATTGCCCAAAAATTATTAAATTTCCTCGAACAGTTATACTACGCTAACCCCCATACAGTGGATGATGGATTACAAAACACTTTCTCTAGAAAGGTCGGGGATAAAATAGAACACAGTCCAAAGTAAATTGATTGCCCAAAAATTATTAAATTTCCTCGAACAGTTATACTACGCTAACCCCCATACAGTGGATGATGGATTACAAAACACTTTCTCTAGAAAGGTCGGGGATAAATAGAACACAGTCCAAAGTAAATTGATTGCCCAAAAATTATTAAATTTCCTCGAACAGTTATACTACGCTACCCCCCATACAGTGGATGATGGATTACAAAACACTTTCTCTAGAAAGGTCGGGGATAAAATAGAACACAGTCCAAAGTAAATTGATTGCCCAAAAATTATTAAATTTCCTCGAACAGTTATACTACGCTAACCCCCATACAGTGGATGATGGATTACAAAACACTTTCTCTAGAAAGGTCGGGGATGAAATAGAACATAGCCCAAAGTAAATTGATTGCCCAAAAATTATTAAATTTCCTCGAACAGTTATACTACGCTAACCCCCATACAGTGGATGATGGATTACAAAACACTTTCTCTAGAAAGGTCGGGGATAAAATAGAACACAGTCCAAAGTAAATTGATTGCCCAAAAATTATTAAATTTCCTCGAACAGTTATACTACGCTAACCCCCATACAGTGGATGATGGATTACAAAACACTTTCTCTAGAAAGGTCGGGGATAAAATAGAACACAGTCCAAAGTAAATTGATTGCCCAAAAATTATTAAATTTCCTCGAACAGTTATACTACGCTAACCCCCATACAGTGGATGATGGATTACAAAACACTTTCTCTAGAAAGGTCGGGGATAAAATAGAACACAGTCCAAAGTAAATTGATTGCCCAAAAATTATTAAATTTCCTCGAACAGTTATACTACGCTAACCCCCATACAGTGGATGATGGATTACAAAACACTTTCTCTATAAAGGTCGGGGATAAAATAGAACAAAGTCCAAAGTAAATTGATTGCCCAAAAATTATTAAATTTCATCGAACAGTTATACTACGCTAACCCCCATACAGTGGATGATGGATTACAAAACACTTTCTCTAGAAAGGTCGGGGATAAAATAGAACACAGTCCAAAGTAAATTGATTGCCCAAAAATTATTAAATTTCCTCGAACAGTTATACTACGCTAACCCCCATACAGTGGATGATGGATTACAAAACACTTTCTCTAGAAAGGTCGGGGATAAAATAGAACACAGTCCAAAGTAAATTGATTGCCCAAAAATTATTAAATTTCCTCGAACAGTTATACTACGCTAACCCCCATACAGTGGATGATGGATTACAAAACACTTTCTCTAGGAAGGTCGGGGATAAAATAGAACACAGTCCAAAGTAAATTGATTGCCCAAAAATTATTAAATTTCCTCGAACAGTTATACTACGCTAACCCCCATACAGTGGATGATGGATTACAAAACACTTTCTCTAGAATGGTCGGGGATAAAATAGAACACAGTCCAAAGTAAATTGATTGCCCAAAAATTATTAAATTTCCTCGAACAGTTATACTACGCTAACCCCCATACAGTGGATGATGGATTACAAAATACTTTCTCTAGGAAGGTCGGGGATGAAATAAAACATAGTCCAAAGTAAATTGATTGCCCAAAAATTATTAAATTTCCTCGAACAGTTATACTACGCTAACCCCCATACAGTGGATGACGGATTACAAAACACTTTCTCTAGAAGGTCGGGGATGAAAATAGAACATAGTCCAAAGTAAATTGATTGCCCAAAAATTATTAAATTTCCTCGAACAGTTATACTACGCTAACCCCCATACAGTGGATGATGGATCACAAAACACTTTCACTAGGAAGGTCGGGGATGAAATAGAACATAGTCCAAAGTAAATTGATTGCCCAAAAATTATTAAATTTCCTCGAACAGTTATACTACGCTAACCCCCATACAGTGGATGATGGATTACAAAACACTTTCTCTAGAAAGGTCGGGGATGAAATAGAACATAGTCCAAAGTAAATTGATTGCCCAAAAATTATTAAATTTCCTCGAACAGTTATACTACGCTAACCCCCATACAGTGGATGATGGATTACAAAACACTTTCTCTAGAAAGGTCGGGGATAAAATAGAACACAGTCCAAAGTAAATTGATTGCCCAAAAATTATTAAATTTCCTCGAACAGTTATACTACGCTAACCCCCATACAGTGGATGATGGATTACAAAACACTTTCTCTAGAAAGGTAGGGGATAAAATAGAACACAGTCCAAAGTAAATTGATTGCCCAAAAATTATTAAATTTCCTCGAACAGTTATATACGCTAACCCCCATACAGTGGATGATGGATTACAAAACACTTTCTCTAGAAAGGTCGGGGATAAAATAGAACACAGTCCAAAGTAAATTTATTGCCCAAAAATTATTAAATTTCCTCGAACAGTTATACTACGCTAACCCCCCATACAGTGGATGATGGATTACAAAACACTTTCTCTAGGAAGGTCGGGGATAAAATAGAACACAGTCCAAAGTAAATTTATTGCCCAAAAATTTTTAAATTTCCTCGAACAGTTATACTACGCTAACCCCCATACAGTGGATGATGGATTACAAAACACTTTCTCTAGAAAGGTCGGGGATAAAATAGAACACAGTCCAAAGTAAATTGATTGCCAAAAATTATTAAATTTCCTCGAACAGTTATATACGCTAACCCCCATACAGTGGATGATGGATTACAAAACACTTTCTCTAGAAAGGTCGGGGATAAAATAGAACACAGTCCAAAGTAAATTTATTGCCCAAAAATTATTAAATTTCCTCGAACAGTTATACTACGCTAACCCCCATACAGTGGATGATGGATTACAAAACACTTTCTCTAGGAAGGTCGGGATGAAATAGAACATAGTCCAAAGTAAATTGATTGCCCAAAAATTATTAAATTTCCTCGAACATTTATACTACGCTAACCCCCATACAGTGGATGATGGATTACAAAACACTTTCTCTAGGAAGGTCGGGGATGAAATAGAACATAGTCCAAAGTAAATTGATTGCCCAAAAATTATTAAATTTCCTCGAACAGTTATACTACGCTAACCCCCATACAGTGGATGATGGATTACAAAACACTTTCTCTAGGAAGGTCGGGGATGAAATAGAACATAGTCCAAAGTAAATTGATTGCCCAAAAATTATTAAATTTCCTCGAACAGTTATACTACGCTAACCCCCATACAGTGGATGATGGATTACAAAACACTTTCTCTAGAAGGTCGGGGATGAAATAGAACATAGTCCAAAGTAAATTGATTGCCCAAAAATTATTAAATTTCCTCGAACAGTTATACTACGCTAACCCCCATACAGTGGATGATGGATTACAAAACACTTTCTCTAGGAAGGTCGGGGATGAAATAGAACATAGTCCAAAGTAAATTGATTGCCCAAAAATTATTAAATTTCCTCGAACATTTATACTACGCTAACCCCCATACAGTGGATGATGGATTACAAAACACTTTCTCTAGGAAGGTCGGGGATGAAATAGAACATAGTCCAAAGTAAATTGATTGCCCAAAAATTATTAAATTTCCTCGAACAGTTATACTACGCTAACCCCCATACAGTGGATGATGGATTACAAAACACTTTCTCTAGGAAGGTCGGGGATGAAATAGAACATAGTCCAAAGTAAATTGATTGCCCAAAAATTATTAAATTTCCTCGAACAGTTATACTACGCTAACCCCCATACAGTGGATGATGGATTACAAAACACTTTCTCTAGGAAGGTCGGGGATGAAATAGAACATAGTCCAAAGTAAATTGATTGCCCAAAAATTATTAAATTTCCTCGAACAGTTATACTACGCTAACCCCCATACAGTGGATGATGGATTACAAAACACTTTCTCTAGGAAGGTCGGGGATGAAATAGAACATAGACCAAAGTAAATTGATTGCCCAAATATTATTAAATTTCCTCGAACAGTTATACTACGCTAACCCCCATACAGTGGATGATGGATTACAAAACACTTTCTCTAGGAAGGTCGGGGATGAAATAGAACATAGTCCAAAGTAAATTGATTGCCCAAAAATTATTAAATTTCCTCGAACAGTTATACTACGCTAACCCCCATACAGTGGATGATGGATTACAAAACACTTTCTCTAGGAAGGTCGGGGATGAAATAGAACATAGTCCAAAGTAAATTGATTGCCCAAAAATTATTAAATTTCCTCGAACAGTTATACTACGCTAACCCCCATACAGTGGATGATGGATTACAAAACACTTTCTCTAGAAAGGTCGGGGATAAAATAGAACACAGTCCAAAGTAAATTGATTGCCCAAAAATTATTAAATTTCCTCGAACAGTTATACTACGCTAACCCCCATACAGTGGATGATGGATTACAAAACACTTTCTCTAGAAAGGTCGGGGATAAAATAGAACACAGTCCAAAGTAAATTGATTGCCCAAAAATTATTAAATTTCCTCGAACAGTTATACTACGCTACCCCCCATACAGTGGATGATGGATTACAAAACACTTTCTCTAGAAAGGTCGGGGATAAATAGAACACAGTCCAAAGTAAATTGATTGCCCAAAAATTATTAAATTTCCTCGAACAGTTATACTACGCTAACTCCCATACAGTGGATGATGGATTACAAAACACTTTCTCTAGAAAGGTCGGGGATAAAATAGAACACAGTCCAAAGTAAATTAATTGCCCAAAAATTATTAAATTTCCTCGAACAGTTATACTACGCTAACCCCCATACAGTGGATGATGGATTACAAAACACTTTCTCTAGAAAGGTCGGGGATAAAATAGAACACAGTCCAAAGTAAATTGATTGCCCAAAAATTATTAAATTTCCTCGAACAGTTATACTACGCTAACCCCCATACAGTGGATGATGGATTACAAAACACTTTCTCTAGAAAGGTCGGGGATGAAATAGAACATAGCCCAAAGTAAATTGATTGCCCAAAAATTATTAAATTTCCTCGAACAGTTATACTACGCTAACCCCCATACAGTGGATGATGGATTACAAAACACTTTCTCTAGAAAGGTCGGGGATGAAATAGAACATAGTCCAAAGTAAATTGATTGCCCAAAAATTATTAAATTTCCTCGAACAGTTATACTACGCTAACCCCCATACAGTGGATGATGGATTACAAAACACTTTCTCTAGAAAGGTCGGGGATAAAATAGAACACAGTCCAAAGTAAATTGATTGCCCAAAAATTTCTAAATTTCCTCGAACAGTTATACTACGCTAACCCCCATACAGTGGATGATGAATTACAAAACACTTTCTCTAGGAAGGTCGGGGATGAAATAGAACACAGTCCAAAGTAAATTGATTGCCCAAAAATTTCTAAATTTCCTCGAACAGTTATACTACGCTAACCCCCATACAGTGGATGATGGATTACAAAACACTTTCTCTAGGAAGGTCGGGGATGAAATAGAACATAGTCCAAAGTAAATTGATTGCCCAAAAATTATTAAATTTCCTCGAACATTTATACTACGCTAACCCCCATACAGTGGATGATGGATTACAAAACACTTTCTCTAGGAAGGTCGGGGATGAAATAGAACATAGTCCAAAGTAAATTGATTGCCCAAAAATTATTAAATTTCCTCGAACAGTTATACTACGCTAACCCCCATACAGTGGATGATGGATTACAAAACACTTTCTCTAGAAAGGTCGGGGATGAAATAGAACATAGTCCAAAGTAAATTGATTGCCCAAAAATTATTAAATTTCCTCGAACAGTTATACTACGCTAACCCCCATACAGTGGATGATGGATTACAAAACACTTTCTCTAGGAAGGTCGGGGATGAAATAGAACATAGTCCAAAGTAAATTGATTGCCCAAAAATTATTAAATTTCCTCGAACAGTTATACTACGCTAACCCCCATACAGTGGATGATGGATTACAAAACACTTTCTCTAGGAAGGTCGGGGATGAAATAGAACATAGACCAAAGTAAATTGATTGCCCAAATATTATTAAATTTCCTCGAACAGTTATACTACGCTAACCCCCATACAGTGGATGATGGATTACAAAACACTTTCTCTAGGAAGGTCGGGGATGAAATAGAACATAGTCCAAAGTAAATTGATTGCCCAAAAATTATTAAATTTCCTCGAACAGTTATACTACGCTAACCCCCATACAGTGGATGATGGATTACAAAACACTTTCTCTAGGAAGGTCGGGGATGAAATAGAACATAGTCCAAAGTAAATTGATTGCCCAAAAATTATTAAATTTCCTCGAACAGTTATACTACGCTAACCCCCATACAGTGGATGATGGATTACAAAACACTTTCTCTAGAAAGGTCGGGGATAAAATAGAACACAGTCCAAAGTAAATTGATTGCCCAAAAATTATTAAATTTCCTCGAACAGTTATACTACGCTAACCCCCATACAGTGGATGATGGATTACAAAACACTTTCTCTAGAAAGGTCGGGGATAAAATAGAACACAGTCCAAAGTAAATTGATTGCCCAAAAATTATTAAATTTCCTCGAACAGTTATACTACGCTACCCCCCATACAGTGGATGATGGATTACAAAACACTTTCTCTAGAAAGGTCGGGGATAAATAGAACACAGTCCAAAGTAAATTGATTGCCCAAAAATTATTAAATTTCCTCGAACAGTTATACTACGCTAACTCCCATACAGTGGATGATGGATTACAAAACACTTTCTCTAGAAAGGTCGGGGATAAAATAGAACACAGTCCAAAGTAAATTAATTGCCCAAAAATTATTAAATTTCCTCGAACAGTTATACTACGCTAACCCCCATACAGTGGATGATGGATTACAAAACACTTTCTCTAGAAAGGTCGGGGATAAAATAGAACACAGTCCAAAGTAAATTGATTGCCCAAAAATTATTAAATTTCCTCGAACAGTTATACTACGCTAACCCCCATACAGTGGATGATGGATTACAAAACACTTTCTCTAGAAAGGTCGGGGATGAAATAGAACATAGCCCAAAGTAAATTGATTGCCCAAAAATTATTAAATTTCCTCGAACAGTTATACTACGCTAACCCCCATACAGTGGATGATGGATTACAAAACACTTTCTCTAGAAAGGTCGGGGATAAAATAGAACACAGTCCAAAGTAAATTGATTGCCCAAAAATTATTAAATTTCCTCGAACAGTTATACTACGCTAACCCCCATACAGTGGATGATGGATTACAAAACACTTTCTCTAGAAAGGTCGGGGATAAAATAGAACACAGTCCAAAGTAAATTGATTGCCCAAAAATTATTAAATTTCCTCGAACAGTTATACTACGCTAACCCCCATACAGTGGATGATGGATTACAAAACACTTTCTCTAGAAAGGTCGGGGATAAAATAGAACACAGTCCAAAGTAAATTGATTGCCCAAAAATTATTAAATTTCCTCGAACAGTTATACTACGCTAACCCCTATACAGTGGATGATGGATTACAAAACACTTTCTCTAGAAAGGTCGGGGATAAAATAGAACAAAGTCCAAAGTAAATTGATTGCCCAAAAATTATTAAATTTCATCGAACAGTTATACTACGCTAACCCCCATACAGTGGATGATGGATTACAAAACACTTTCTCTAGAAAGGTCGGGGATAAAATAGAACACAGTCCAAAGTAAATTGATTGCCCAAAAATTATTAAATTTCCTCGAACAGTTATACTACGCTAACCCCCATACAGTGGATGATGGATTACAAAACACTTTCTCTAGAAAGGTCGGGGATAAAATAGAACACAGTCCAAAGTAAATTGATTGCCCAAAAATTATTAAATTTCCTCGAACAGTTATACTACGCTAACCCCCATACAGTGGATGATGGATTACAAAACACTTTCTCTAGGAAGGTCGGGGTATGAAATAGAACACAGTCCAAAGTAAATTGATTGCCCAAAAATTATTAAATTTCCTCGAACAGTTATACTACGCTAACCCCCATACAGTGGATGATGGATTACAAAACACTTTCTCTAGAAAGGTCGGGGATAAAATAGAACACAGTCCAAAGTAAATTGATTGCTAAAAAATTATTAAATTTCCTCGAACAGTTATACTACGCTAACCCCCATACAGTGGATGATGGATTACAAAACACTTTCTCTAGAAAGGTCGGGGATAAAATAGAACACAGTCCAAAGTAAATTGATTGCCCAAAAATTATTAAATTTCCTCGAACAGTTATACTACGCTAACCCCCATACAGTGGATGATGGATTACAAAACACTTTCTCTAGGAAGGTCGGGGATAAAATAGAACACAGTCCAAAGTAAATTGATTGCCCAAAAATTATTAAATTTCCTCGAACAGTTATACTACACTAACCCCCATACAGTGGATGATGGATTACAAAACACTTTCTCTAGGAAGGTCGGGGATAAAATAGAACACAGTTTAAAGTAAATTGATTGCCCAAAAATTATTAAATTTCCTCGAACAGTTATACTACACTAATCCCCATACAGTGGATGATGGATTACAAAACACTTTCTCTAGGAAGGTCGGGGATAAAATAGAACACAGTCCAAAGTAAATTGATTGCCCAAAAATTATTAAATTTCCACGAACAGTTATACTACGCTAATTCCCATACAGTGGATGATGGATTACAAAACACTTTCTCTAGGAAGGTCGGGGATAAAATAGAACACAGTCCAAAGTAAATTGATTGCCCAAAAATTATTAAATTTCCTCGAACAGTTATACTACGCTAACCCCCATACAGTGGATGATGGATTACAAAACACTTTCTCTAGAAAGGTCGGGAATAAAATAGAACACAGTCCAAAGTAAATTGATTGCCCAAAAATTATTAAATTTCCTCGAACAGTTATACTACGCTAACCCCCATACAGTGGATGATGGATTACAAAACACTTTCTCTAGAAAGGTCGGGGATGAAATAGAACATAGCCCAAAGTAAATTGATTGCCCAAAAATTATTAAATTTCCTCGAACAGTTATACTACGCTAACCCCCATACAGTGGATGATGGATTACAAAACACTTTCTCTAGAAAGGTCGGGGATAAAATAGAACACAGTCCAAAGTAAATTGATTGCCCAAAAATTATTAAATTTCCTCGAACAGTTATACTACGCTAACCCCCATACAGTGGATGATGGATTACAAAACACTTTCTCTAGAAAGGTCGGGGATAAAATAGAACACAGTCCAAAGTAAATTGATTGCCCAAAAATTATTAAATTTCCTCGAACAGTTATACTACGCTAAGTCCCCATACAGTGGATGATGGATTACAAAACACTTTCTCTAGAAAGGTCGGGGATAAAATAGAACACAGTCCAAAGTAAATTGATTGCCCAAAAATTATTAAATTTCCTCGAACAGTTATACTACGCTAATTCCCATACAGTGGATGATGGATTACAAAACACTTTCTCTAGAAAGGTCGGGGATAAAATAGAACAAAGTCCAAAGTAAATTGATTGCCCAAAAATTATTAAATTTCATCGAACAGTTATACTACGCTAACCCCCATACAGTGGATGATGGATTACAAAACACTTTCTCTAGAAAGGTCGGGGATAAAATAGAACACAGTCCAAAGTAAATTGATTGCCCAAAAATTATTAAATTTCCTCGAACAGTTATACTACGCTAACCCCCATACAGTGGATGATGGATTACAAAACACTTTCTCTAGAAAGGTCGGGGATAAAATAGAACACAGTCCAAAGTAAATTGATTGCCCAAAAATTATTAAATTTCCTCGAACAGTTATACTACGCTAACCCCCATACAGTGGATGATGGATTACAAAACACTTTCTCTAGGAAGGTCGGGGTATGAAATAGAACACAGTCCAAAGTAAATTGATTGCCCAAAAATTATTAAATTTCCTCGAACAGTTATACTACGCTAACCCCCATACAGTGGATGATGGATTACAAAACACTTTCTCTAGAAAGGTCGGGGATAAAATAGAACACAGTCCAAAGTAAATTGATTGCTAAAAAATTATTAAATTTCCTCGAACAGTTATACTACGCTAACCCCCATACAGTGGATGATGGATTACAAAACACTTTCTCTAGAAAGGTCGGGGATAAAATAGAACACAGTCCAAAGTAAATTGATTGCCCAAAAATTATTAAATTTCCTCGAACAGTTATACTACGCTAACCCCCATACAGTGGATGATGGATTACAAAACACTTTCTCTAGGAAGGTCGGGGATAAAATAGAACACAGTCCAAAGTAAATTGATTGCCCAAAAATTATTAAATTTCCTCGAACAGTTATACTACGCTAACCCCCATACAGTGGATGATGGATTACAAAACACTTTCTCTAGGAAGGTCGGGGATAAAATAGAACACAGTTTAAAGTAAATTGATTGCCCAAAAATTATTAAATTTCCTCGAACAGTTATACTACACTAATCCCCATACAGTGGATGATGGATTACAAAACACTTTCTCTAGGAAGGTCGGGGATAAAATAGAACACAGTCCAAAGTAAATTGATTGCCCAAAAATTATTAAATTTCCACGAACAGTTATACTACGCTAATTCCCATACAGTGGATGATGGATTACAAAACACTTTCTCTAGGAAGGTCGGGGATAAAATAGAACACAGTCCAAAGTAAATTGATTGCCCAAAAATTATTAAATTTCCTCGAACAGTTATACTACGCTAACCCCCATACAGTGGATGATGGATTACAAAACACTTTCTCTAGAAAGGTCGGGGATAAAATAGAACACAGTCCAAAGTAAATTGATTGCCCAAAAATTATTAAATTTCCTCGAACAGTTATACTACGCTAACCCCCATACAGTGGATGATGGATTACAAAACACTTTCTCTAGAAAGGTCGGGGATAAAATAGAACACAGTCCAAAGTAAATTGATTGCCCAAAAATTATTAAATTTCCTCGAACAGTTATACTACGCTAACCCCCATACAGTGGATGATGGATTACAAAACACTTTCTCTAGAAAGGTCGGGGATAAAATAGAACACAGTCCAAAGTAAATTGATTGCCCAAAAATTATTAAATTTCCTCGAACAGTTATACTACGCTAACCCCCATACAGTGGATGATGGATTACAAAACACTTTCTCTAGGAAGGTCGGGGTATGAAATAGAACACAGTCCAAAGTAAATTGATTGCCCAAAAATTATTAAATTTCCTCGAACAGTTATACTACGCTAACCCCCATACAGTGGATGATGGATTACAAAACACTTTCTCTAGAAAGGTCGGGGATAAAATAGAACACAGTCCAAAGTAAATTGATTGCCCAAAAATTATTAAATTTCCTCGAACAGTTATACTACGCTAACCTTCATACAGTGGATGATTGATTACAAAACACTTTCTCTAGAAAGGTCGGGGATAAAATAGAACACAGTCCAAAGTAAATTGATTGCCCAAAAATTATTAAATTTCCTCGAACAGTTATACTACGCTAACCCCCATACAGTGGATGATGGATTACAAAACACTTTCTCTAGGAAGGTCGGGGTATGAAATAGATTACAGCCATAAGTAAATTGATTGCCCAAAAATTATTAAATTTCCTCGAACAGTTATACTACGCTAACCCCCATACAGTGGATGATGGATTACAAAACACTTTCTCTAGGAAGGTCGGGGATAAAATAGAACACAGTCCAAAGTAAATTGATTGCCCAAAAATTATTAAATTTCCTCGAACAGTTATACTACGCTAACCCCCATACAGTGGATGATGGATTACAAAACACTTTCTCTAGAAAGGTCGGGGATAAAATAGAACACAGTCCAAAGTAAATTGATTGCCCAAAAATTATTAAATTTCCTCGAACAGTTATACTACGCTAACCCCCATACAGTGGATGATGGATTACAAAACACTTTCTCTAGGAAGGTTGGGGTATGAAATAGAACACAGTCCAAAGTAAATTGATTGCCCAAAAATTATTAAATTTCCTCGAACAGTTATACTACGCTAACCCCCATACAGTGGATGATGGATTACAAAACACTTTCTCTAGGAAGGTCGGGGATAAAATAGAACACAGTTTAAAGTAAATTGATTGCCCAAAAATTATTAAATTTCCTCGAACAGTTATACTACACTAATCCCCATACAGTGGATGATGGATTACAAAACACTTTCTCTAGGAAGGTCGGGGATAAAATAGAACACAGTCCAAAGTAAATTGATTGCCCAAAAATTATTAAATTTCCTCGAACAGTTTATACTACGCTAATTCCCATACAGTGGATGATGGATTACAAAACACTTTCTCTAGGAAGGTCGGGGATAAAATAGAACACAGTCCAAAGTAAATTGATTGCCCAAAAATTATTAAATTTCCTCGAACAGTTATACTACGCTAACCCCCATACAGTGGATGATGGATTACAAAACACTTTCTCTAGAAAGGTCGGGGATAAAATAGAACACAGTCCAAAGTAAATTGATTGCCCAAAAATTATTAAATTTCCTCGAACAGTTATACTACGCTAACCCCCATACAGTGGATGATGGATTACAAAACACTTTCTCTAGAAAGGTCGGGGATAAAATAGAACACAGTCCAAAGTAAATTGATTGCCCAAAAATTATTAAATTTCCTCGAACAGTTATACTACGCTAACCCCCATACAGTGGATGATGGATTACAAAACACTTTCTCTAGAAAGGTCGGGGATAAAATAGAACACAGTCCAAAGTAAATTGATTGCCCAAAAATTATTAAATTTCCTCGAACAGTTATACTACGCTAACCCCCATACAGTGGATGATGGATTACAAAACACTTTCTCTAGGAAGGTCGGGGTATGAAATAGAACACAGTCCAAAGTAAATTGATTGCCCAAAAATTATTAAATTTCCTCGAACAGTTATACTACGCTAACCCCCATACAGTGGATGATGGATTACAAAACACTTTCTCTAGAAAGGTCGGGGATAAAATAGAACACAGTCCAAAGTAAATTGATTGCCCAAAAATTATTAAATTTCCTCGAACAGTTATACTACGCTAAACTTCATACAGTGGATGATTGATTACAAAACACTTTCTCTAGAAAGGTCGGGGATAAAATAGAACACAGTCCAAAGTAAATTGATTGCCCAAAAATTATTAAATTTCCTCGAACAGTTATACTACGCTAACCCCCATACAGTGGATGATGGATTACAAAACACTTTCTCTAGGAAGGTCGGGGTATGAAATAGATTACAGCCATAAGTAAATTGATTGCCCAAAAATTATTAAATTTCCTCGAACAGTTATACTACGCTAACCCCCATACAGTGGATGATGGATTACAAAACACTTTCTCTAGGAAGGTCGGGGATAAAATAGAACACAGTCCAAAGTAAATTGATTGCCCAAAAATTATTAAATTTCCTCGAACAGTTATACTACGCTAACCCCCATACAGTGGATGATGGATTACAAAACACTTTCTCTAGGAAGGTTGGGGTATGAAATAGAACACAGTCCAAAGTAAATTGATTGCCCAAAAATTATTAAATTTCCTCGAACAGTTATACTACGCTAACCCCCATACAGTGGATGATGGATTACAAAACACTTTCTCTAGGAAGGTCGGGGATAAAATAGAACACAGTTTAAAGTAAATTGATTGCCCAAAAATTATTAAATTTCCTCGAACAGTTATACTACACTAATCCCCATACAGTGGATGATGGATTACAAAACACTTTCTCTAGGAAGGTCGGGGATAAAATAGAACACAGTCCAAAGTAAATTGATTGCCCAAAAATTATTAAATTTCCTCGAACAGTTATACTACGCTAACCCCCATACAGTGGATGATGGATTACAAAACACTTTCTCTAGGAAGGTCGGGGATAAAATAGAACACAGTCCAAAGTAAATTGATTGCCCAAAAATTATTAAATTTCCTCGAACAGTTATACTACGCTAACCCCCATACAGTGGATGATGGATTACAAAACACTTTCTCTAGAAAGGTCGGGGATAAAATAGAACACAGTCCAAAGTAAATTGATTGCCCAAAAATTATTAAATTTCCTCGAACAGTTATACTACGCTAACCCCCATACAGTGGATGATGGATTACAAAACACTTTCTCTAGAAAGGTCGGGGATAAAATAGAACACAGTCCAAAGTAAATTGATTGCCCAAAAATTATTAAATTTCCTCGAACAGTTATACTACGCTAACCCCCATACAGTGGATGATGGATTACAAAACACTTTCTCTAGAAAGGTCGGGGATAAAATAGAACACAGTCCAAAGTAAATTGATTGCCCAAAAATTATTAAATTTCCTCGAACAGTTATACTACGCTAACCCCCATACAGTGGATGATGGATTACAAAACACTTTCTCTAGGAAGGTCGGGGTATGAAATAGAACACAGTCCAAAGTAAATTGATTGCCCAAAAATTATTAAATTTCCTCGAACAGTTATACTACGCTAACCCCCATACAGTGGATGATGGATTACAAAACACTTTCTCTAGAAAGGTCGGGGATAAAATAGAACACAGTCCAAAGTAAATTGATTGCCCAAAAATTATTAAATTTCCTCGAACAGTTATACTACGCTAACCCCCATACAGTGGATGATTGATTACAAAACACTTTCTCTAGAAAGGTCGGGGATAAAATAGAACACAGTCCAAAGTAAATTGATTGCCCAAAAATTATTAAATTTCCTCGAACAGTTATACTACGCTAACCCCCATACAGTGGATGATGGATTACAAAACACTTTCTCTAGGAAGGTCGGGGTATGAAATAGATTACAGCCATAAGTAAATTGATTGCCCAAAAATTATTAAATTTCCTCGAACAGTTATACTACGCTAACCCCCATACAGTGGATGATGGATTACAAAACACTTTCTCTAGGAAGGTCGGGGATAAAATAGAACACAGTCCAAAGTAAATTGATTGCCCAAAAATTATTAAATTTCCTCGAACAGTTATACTACGCTAACCCCCATACAGTGGATGATGGATTACAAAACACTTTCTCTAGGAAGGTCGGGGATAAAATAGAACACAGTCCAAAGTAAATTGATTGCCCAAAAATTATTAAATTTCCTCGAACAGTTATACTACGCTAACCCCCATACAGTGGATGATGGATTACAAAACACTTTCTCTAGGAAGGTCGGGGATGAAATAGAACACAGTCCAAAGTAAATTGATTGCCCAAAAATTATTAAATTTTCTCGAACAGTTACACTACGCTAACCCCTATACAGTGGATGATGGATTACAAAACACTTTCTCTAGGAAGGTCGGGGATGAAATAGAACACAGTTCAAAGTAAATTGATTGTCCAAAAGTTACTCAATTTCCTCGAACTTCTATACAACGCTAACCCCGTACAGTGGATGATAGTTACCGTGGTCTCCCCCGGCAGACGGCTGACCCTGCAGTGGAGATCCACGGAGGCTCCCAGCTGGCCGGTCACGTTGATGGAGCTCTCCGGGTCCAGGAAGTGCAGGGGCGAGGAGGAGGCGGTGCTGGAGAGGTCGTCGCTCCAGGCTGTCGTCCCCAGGAGAGACATGCCGGTGTGGGACTGACCACCTGGGACATCGTGCATCATTGTTGGCCGTTCACCCAAAATAAAATTACCGTAAGATATCTAATTTTATAAAGTTGAGTTTATGTTGTTGTTACTGGTGGACGAGGAAACCCCAGCCTAACCGCTAATCCACTGTCTCTAACGGGCTTTGATATTGAAGCAAGATAGAGGGTAAGAAACGAAACAGAAGACGACCATTTTACCACTGAGATGGCCAACTTTCGTGCTCCTGTGAAAACTATTTTCTCATGTCCAAACAAAGGGACCGCTCTGCCCACCGTATCCCTCTTTTGGCCAACGAAAAGATTGTCCAATCTTGTTTCTTAGTTAGGGGTTTCCATCCGTACACATGACATCAACCTCCCACTGTCTGAAGCATGAACGTGAGGGAGAGGAAGTTGTCATAGAGCACAGCCAAAATACTTACTACTAAGACTTATTACTAAATAAATTATAATGATAAATCAAACTTTGAGGTACAGGGCATCCAATGACAATATATCGGTCAATATTTGCTATTGCTACAGTTACCACAACACGTTTATATGTTAAGGTTGTACTTCAGGCTAAAATCTCATCATCTGACAGGTCATATTTTATTTAAATTTTTAATTGGTAATTTTGAGTGTCGTTCAATTCATTGTGAAAACGAAGGGTATTCTTCAATTGTTAAAAATAGAGGAAAATCGTTCCGGAAACATAGAGAATAACGGATCGTTAAGTATTTATTTTACAGTAAAGTTAAAGTTAACATGATTGCTCAGCTCCAGGTGAGTCATAAATCCTTTTTCAAACTTAAATAAAGTTCCATCTCTTTCCTCTTTATATTGTACTTCAATCTTTTAGATTGTATCAGTAATTCAATTAAATCGTTTTATAACAGTTTGGCAACACCGTAGTTCAGCACCAGCCTTTGGTTGGTATACAAACTCTAGAACTCCACACTTGGTCGACCTGCAACAGAGCAGCCAGATGACAAACTTGAGTTCCACCCCTAACACACCGGTACCCTAAAATGTTCATCATAAAAAATTTATAAAATGATTAGATTTACCTCACAAAAAGGTATGGTTACAATTATGTTTTCATCCACTAATCCCCTACCTTACCTATAAAGCTGTCAATAAAGACATCGTCTGCAACATGTGATAGGCTATAATTTGTACTATAATTTTTAAACATTTAATTCTACTCTTCAATATAGTTCGAAATTTCTCAGACGATTGAAGAATCCGTTGAGGGGTAATATCGTCACTGTAGGGCTCCTACTGAGACTAACCGCAAAACCACAATGGCGGGGAACTCAGACTGAAATCAACAACCCTTCCCACGTTCTTGCAGACATGTTTGGTGCTGAACTCCAATGTCATCAACATTATGTGGATAAGTTTGGAACACTAGTAAATAATTACAGCGATCAATCAAAACTTCAATACAATGTTACATTACAAATCATTGTTAATTTGCGCTTTAGCACTACTTAAATGTAAATATTCTCTAACCTGATATGTAAGAAGAGGAATCAGTCAAAGTCCAGAGACCGCCCAAGAATATCAAAATCAGCATCGCGGGCACTCATCATCAACTCTCTGAAACAGCATTCATGTTATTGTCATTGACTTCATTAAACTACGGGTTGTCCATTGGTGCTCTACTAGCATTAGTTGCTAAAATAGTACATCTCACACATCACATACAATATTTAATTGCTCTTGAATATGTATATGTTACACTCAATGTCCGAAATTTTTACCCACTCCGCGACTTGGACAATGCGGAATACCCACATCGCGGAGTGAGCATTTTATTCGGTCGTTCATCATTTGCGCACTTTTTAATCCTTCTGTAAAATATTTCGAAGGGTCGTCTAATCCCCTTGCATCATTTGCGCACTCTCCCGTCCAGGTAGCCTCAGCCTGTCGACAACAATTCGCAAACAGTCGTCCCCCACACATACCACTGTATGGCAACACATGTGTATCGCATTCATGAATCATTTAAGTTTGTAATGTATAAACCTTTTTTGTAATACATTGGGTGTTTAGGCCTACTTATTTTACTTTCAATGGTTGGTGAGGATTGTATTACTGTAATTGCTCAGAATGAAATGTTTTGTACGAATTGTTTCTATGGCAAGTTTGCCTCTATTCTAACTGTAGATAGCAGCCACTCCTCAGAATAAAACCACTCATAAAATTCACTGTTACAATAGAAACAAACTACAAATGGTAAACATGAAATCCAAGTGTTAATGTACGGGTCAACTCCGTGATATTGTGTCCGATTATTTGCCATTATTTCTGTTCTGTTGAATAATGTTTTGCTAATTTTTAAACTTTTATGTCTTATGCCAAACACGTTTAATCATTCAAAGGATTATTTGAACACGGACATGAGTTTTCAATAACTTTGTAAATAAAAATAATGCCGCTTCCACCACCCTGCGATGCGCAAACGATGCATATAACTGAGAGCCCCCTGGAGCTCGATGCGCAAAACAAGCATCCCTTCTACCTGGCTCTCCGCATGATGCGCAAATGATGCACGCCCTTTTATTCGGACACTGGTCAAAGGGTATTTCAAAGTGGGCAAATGCCGAAATAAACACGTTCTTCGGAGTTTGAGTAAAACCTCGATACCCACACCGCAACGTGGGTAAATTTGATTGCTCTCGTCGCGGTGTGGGTATTTGTAGTTTGCGCAATACAAAAAATACCTGAATAGCCTGAATACAAAAAATACACTTATCCCATTACAAATGACAAACAGATGGCCTATATCATGTACAGCTGGGTTTGGAAAGTTAAAATAATTCCCTGGCATTATATTTTTCGTTGTTCAAATTAAGAGTTATAAAGCACCCTTGCGATATTTTCCTGCCATGGCACAGCAAAATGATCATGATCCGTACTTACGCTAATGGAATTAGATGACCAACCAGCAAACCGAATATACAGATCTTCCTAGAGCATCTCCTAAAGAGGAAATTTATTCCTTTAACGTTGATTAAAGGAGAGTCTCAGTCAGTCTTGATTAAATAAAATGACTTTCAATCGAAGTTCCCCTCAGTTTGGTGAACTTAATCTGATAGGGAAACACAACTTTGTTTCTCAACCACTTATAAGTGTGAAATTCTTGAACCGATGTTGCATTAAATAACCAAATATATTACTGAGTTTATATACTGACCTTTAAATGGAGGTTAGACTAGTTTATGATCACATTAAAAATTAACTTAAAAAAATTATCTCTCTTTATTATTGATTATTATTTAGGCGACGAATATTTGCTCGGTAAACTTTTAAAATTATAAAAAATCACATTAGTATTTCACATACGCTGATGTGTTGAATGCTGAGCCTTTTTAGGCTTGTCCCTTTTCAAAACAAGCTCAATCGCATATTTCACTCAACCACTAAGACAAGCTTGTTCGCCTCACTCGCTTGCCATGGTATTGCGTCCTTACTACCCACTTTGGTTTTTTTACTATAATTATCAGCTGTTTTGGTTAAATTTAATAGAGTACCAGGGGGACTGAGCTTATGATCGGTAAAATTATTACTTTCGTTTCTCATACAAAGCTCTTTCGCTCCGCTCACTCGCCCTCTTCCTTTTTAAGACGAGCTCGTTCGCTTCGCTCACTGGCCAGGCCAAAGGGTGCTGCACTTTGGTATAATGTTTCTCAACCACATGTTAAGGACTTTGTAACGCACATGTAAGGCATTGGAATATATTCACAGTTATCAGCTGATTTTTGTTTAATATAAAATCTCCATAAGGATAACATGGGAACTTTGATGGTCTCTAGGACAAAAACCGGATTGTTCACCAGACATGGGACGAGCTCCAATCGATTCCTCGTGGCCAAAACCCCCATATTCAACCAAGAAATTATCCTTGGAGAGGAAAAAAATTTTGCCCGAATAGCTGTAGGGTGTAAAACAGATTTTCTAAGTGTGATCCCCATGACCGAAATTCCTTTATGGAAACAAAAACTAAAATTCTAGGAAAGAAAATGCCCATACAGCGCCGTTAGAGAGAGTTTGTTATCGTTCTATTCTTTAAAACAAGCACATTTCAAAAACAGACACCACTGCACAGACATTTAATAATCCCCATGCGAATGGGCTTTTTTGTATTTCGAAAAGTACTCTGAAAGATTGAGTAATTGAAGATAAACAATTGTTTGGATTTTACCAGCCATTCGATTCTTTAAAGCATAAACTACTTATTCCCTTGAGACTTGATTTTATAGATTACTAACAAAAAAATATTATATCCACGTCATTTTACTGTGTTATTTATTATGCATTTAAGTATCAGTTTTATTTCCGGGATAAAACTTATCAGTTTCGCGAAATACAAAATGTTCATTTTACTTTTTATAACACGTTTACAGAGAAACAAAATAAAAATATCCATTAAATAAAAATTCAAGACATATTTATCGGATTTACAAAGACCGAGGAGAAAATTTTTATAAAAGTTTAAACAAAAGCCCACACAACGCAGGGCCGAAATAAAAGTTTACTTTGTTAACTCATCGGACTAATTTATTCTTTGATAATCCATAGACGAAACTAGGTCACATGACTTTAGGTACAGCTGCAACAAAGACCCAAACAGAATGTTATTTTACTCTTTGTACTTCATCCCTAGTAAGAGGAAAATCCGTTTCCTTTTTCGGTAATGTTCATTATAATTGAATAACAGTAAACCAAGTGTAAAAAGGTATAAAAAATGTAAAAAGTCTTATATTTTTTTATTGTATTTTATTATATGACTCAGCCAATAGCTGTGGAGTTATGATGATAATTTTATTTCTGTTTCCTGATCCAGACCCCTCGAAGCCAACCTTTATCTCTTACGTCACTCTGGAGCAGATTTTAGAAAACTATTAAATAAAGTTTTTAGAGTATTAATACGTTTTTGAGGACTCTACGAGGTTCAAGTGGCAGTGAGAGATTTTCTTCCCTGTTAACATTAGTCTACATTTAACGAAAACTTCATTTATTTTAGTGTTACACCCTAGTTAGTAGTGTTATGTTACAAAGTTCGATGTAAGTAGTTAGATTTGGTCACTCCTGGCTCAGGTCAGTTGCCCCGGAAGCCACGTGCCGGGGCACACAGCTTCCGGTCGTATATTAAATGAGGGGGGTGGAGGTGGGGTGAGCGTTTGAAGTAGATTTGAACATAAATTAAAAGTTAGTTCAAAACTGAAATTCAACAATTTGGGGTTGAACTAAATGTGCGCATAAATTAACCGGGTTCAACTAAAACTTCGCATAAATTAAAAGTTAGTTCAAAACTGAAATTCAACAGTCGAACAAAAGTAGAAGTTAGTTGAAAAAGGAGAGGGGATAATTGCTTCAAGGTCATCCGGAGGAAGTTTTAAAAAAGACTGAACTTCTAAGAGTTCAGTTTAACATCGATCGTCGTACAGGTCAGTCGAAACCGACGAGCGACCGAAGAATAGCTTCAAGATCATTCCTCGCCGTCGAAGATACATCCGAAACTTGGACGGGGTCCTGTGGATTCGGTGAAGGCGAAGTTCTCGGAGGATTCTCCCTCGGGTGAGTAGTAGACGATATTTCGTGAACTTGTACTTGTTCTTGGTTTGTATCCATCTTCGTGTAGTGTAACTTAGAGCGGAGTTGTTGTTAGTCGAAGAGCGTATAGAAGAATGAAGCAGGAATTGTCGTGAGCGCACTTATATAAAGAAGGGAGGGGGTAAAATATGAAAACCTGCTGAACACAGTCGATAGGTGTAACAAGTTCGAAGTTGTGGAAACGTAACATCGAACGCAAAATGTTGTGAATAACATTATCATCAACGTGAACCTGCGAAGTTCTAGCAGAGTATAACGGGTTAAAACTTAATTTCTTCCTCACTTTTGTTAAATTAGTTTTAGTCTTTGAAACCGATTGTTTGGAATTATTTCTTAATGTATGTTGTGTCCGCAAAAGTTTCAATTTCAAACATTGCGTATCCATCACAAGAAGTATGTCAGATGTGTAGAAGTGAGAACAAGACAGATGAATGAGATATAACGTCGAGCACGCGAAGGTGATTCAAACAGGACGACATGTGCTAATGTAAATGAAATTTCAGGTTAGTAGCAATTAGACTTGTATAATGAAGTTGGCGAAACGTATGTAATGAGTAGGAAGGATGCGAACGACACAAATGCGAGTTAATTAATGGTCGCGGCGCGATGAACAATCTCCTTTTATAACGGCTATCGCGTGGGAAGATCAGTTCCGCATGAGCGCCCAAGTGGAACCCCCCGTGTTCACTCAAGCGGAACCCCCCCTCCCCCCCATAAAAATTGGAGATTAAATCCCCCCAGGTGTTCACTCAAGCGGAACCCCGCCGGGTCGATGACCGGTCAATGGCCGGTCACGACCGGTTGCTAACCCCATCTAATTACCACACTTCACATCCCATGCCAGCCATGAACTACTATTGTTTGAATAAAACAGAATTAAACATGGCAGCCACCATGGAAAATTCTAACCTCAAACCTTGGTTTTACGTCACTGCGCATGCGCCGCTCCCACTCCTTCGTTTCATTTTTATGCTGCTATGACTTGTACTGGAGTGAGCCAACTTCACGCTACTGCGCCTAGTCCTGTATTACTCACTTTAGCGCTACTGCGAATGCGCCTAGTCCTGTATTACTCACTTTAGCGCTGCTGCGAATGCAACGAGTTCTCCGGATCGGAATCACTCCATGTTATTGCGCATGCGAAGGGGTCCTGTATTACTCAATTTAGCGCTACTGTGCACGGAAACCTTGAAGCAATTATCACTTTTCCTTTTTCGACTAACTTCCACTTTTGTTCGACTGTTGAATTTCAGTTTTGAACTAACATTTAATTTATGCGCAAATTTAGTTCAACAGAGCGCCGTCTCCACTCCCCCCCCCCATTAACTGGCATCTACAGTCACGCATATATTTCGACGCGTTATGTTTCATTCTTCATTCTTGTTCTATCCGCGGAACTTAACACTTCTATTTACCTTCTCTCTCTCTTGTTATGGTTGAGCAATGTTTGAACTGACTTTTATTTTCGTTCAACTGTTAGAGTTTTGTTAACACCGTCGAATTACAATTTTGAACTAACTTTTAATTTATGCGAAGTTTTAATTCAACCCAGGTTAATTTATGCGCAAATTTAGTTCAACTCCCAGTCGTTGAATTTCAGTTTTGAGCTAACTTTTAATTTATGCGAAGTTTTAGTTGAACCCGGTTAATTTATGCACACATTTAGTTCAACCCCAAATTGTTGAATTTCAGTTTTGAACTAACTTTTAATTTATGTGCAAATCTACTTCAAACGCTCACCCCACCTTCACCCCCTCATTTAATATACGACCGGAAGCTGTGTGCCCCGGCACGTGGCTTCCGGGGCAGCTGACCTGAGCCAGGAGTGACCAAATCTAACTACTGATGTATAAGTTACGTAACATTCTAAATTAATTTTCGATTATATTTCTTTAAAACTGTACTTTTTGAAAAATGAAACAAACACTTATCAATAAAACAGTTGTTTAAGAATAAGTGAAGATTATTACAAAAAGTTTGTAACATTTTTAAGGTGGCATGCTACGCAGTAAAGATTATAAAGAATTTGTAAAGAATTTACGTTTTTTGTTTACAGTTTAAATGTGTCCTCTTACCCTCATTTACAAGATGTTTTATACTGTAGGCTATTTTTTATTTAAGGTCGTATGTTTTTAGTGGAGGGAGATCAGCAATTAGAGGAGGGTTAAAGGGCAATTATATTGTTGCGGGAACTAACTTATTTGAATACGGTTCGTATTGTTGCACAACCATTCAGAGGTCTCGTGGGTCAAAAATCATCGTGCAGTGATTCACATTTCTTACACTTTATTTTGAGTCCGATAAAAGTGAGAGAGGTTTTAAATAAAAGCCCAAATCTTGATTTTTATTTAAAACCCCTCCCACTTTTATCGAGGCTAATAAAGAAACAACAAGGGAGCAGGTGAATGACATGGCTTTCTAAGAGGAGCCCTTTCACCCCCTCTTAACTGACAGTTATCCTCGCCTTTCAAGGTCTGCACTTTTTTCTATGCAAGTGGACCAACGGGCGTGCATAAACTGCGCGAATTGACCTGAGCCAGGTAGATAGGGATGCATCAACTTCGCGAAACGCTCCAAGGGACGATCAAAGACGTGCATTAACTGCGCGAAGTGGTGGGTCTATTTTACTACCATATCATGAGGCAACACACGGTTTTAATATTTCCAAATTAGATAACTTTACATTGGATTAAAATGGAACGAAAAACTAAAATATGTTTATTACTTTTTCTTTTTGTTGACCAATTTCCTGTTGAAAAGCTTAGTAGGCCGTTTGTCAATACCAACTGCCTTCTTCTTGAGGAAATAAATAAATTTGTTGATGGCAAATCTGTTCACCTGATGAAACGGAGTAGCTTCATGGTTACGTTTATTTCCATTACGGGTGGATACATTTTTGTTTTTGAATTTAAATCTAGTTCCCATACGGACGATATATTATCATACTCTGACGATTTTAAAACTCTTTGGAACCTGTATTCGGCATTAACTACTGTATTAAAATTTATACTCTTTCACTGATCAATTTCTCCGTGAAAAATATACATCCAAAATCATTCCACTGTTTTTAACAACAAATATAAGTGAGCCTACTTTTACAAAGCAAACAACAAAATATTTACAGTTCGCACACTTTCAAAAAACATATAGGCTATTTACGAAAAACCCAAGGCAACGTGGGTGATGTTGCCCCTTTAAAAAATACGCCGTAACGGACCGAAATAACCAATAAAATAACATGGGGAGTGGAGTTAAGAAAATCGCTTAAATATTTACGAATACTAGTGCCAAAGCCAAGAGTTTGATCACACTTTGTGATATGGGCGGTTGGAATGAACCTGTAAATTAGGAGATTTCTTCCGCCGCCAACTATCGTATACCTGGCTCGGGCTTCGCGCAGTTAATGCACATTTTTGGTCGACCCTTTTCGGTTTTCGCGCAGTTGTACAAATCGAAGGAATTTTTCGCGCAGTTGATGTGTGACCGGACCAACTGCTTAACGCAACTTCCGAACCATTGAGTATTCAAGTATACAAGAATAACCATAACCATCTGTAGAGTTTGTAACAATGCCATAATTTTTATAAAATTTATATTACAATTAATTTACATCTTTTATCAACAAAAATATTATTATCAGCACGTTAAATTTGCTTTACGTTAATTTTTAACGTAGTTTTTTTTACAAAAATTAAAATTTTATACTTTTTAAGTCGAACTGTTCAATGATAAAGCTTATTCAAAGATTAAAGCGTACTTAATACGACTACTGACGCATTAACCTTTTATAGTTTGTCCCATTTTACCAATGCAGTCCATATAAAATTTCTAAATCGTTAAACCTCTTAGTTGAAAGATTTAACGATTACTTTGCTATTTTATGTTACCTGTTATTTTCCTTTACCATACAAGGTTTCTCGTACGGTTAAAATTGATTGGAAAATATTGGTTTTATTCACAAAACCTCCCGATAAGTTGGCTTGTAAAGTGTTTTAAATCAAAATTATTATTGCAGATTTTTTTATACATTTTTGAAATCTTAGTTGTTTATAGTAAATTCATCTTTTTGTGTGTCATAATTTTTTTCTCATTTTTTGGTATTTTTAGGATTTGTCTGTACAACTATAAAATAAAAGGTCCTTTTGAACCCTTAAAAGTTATTCAAGTCAAAGTTGCATACCCTTACTTGCTTCTGAGCGTTGACGTACTTGATATCAAGTTATAACATCCAATGATTTTTCGATATCATTAATGAATAGACAAACACAACATAAAAAACCACACATATATAGAAAACCATCCCAAATTTTACACATGTTATATTTTATATTTTGCTTTTGATCTCCCAACTCCCAGACAACCTGCTCAACTTTAAAATGGTGGAATCTGGACATTCTGTAGGTTTAATAGGTTTTAACTACGGCAAAACAATTACAATATCCTCATTCAATTCATTTCTTTATAAAACTTAACATTTCTATTACACACTTACACCGGATTCTATTAAACCGGTTTCTATTAAACCCTTTTTTACTATCGTGTTATTTATCTAGGTATTTTGTTAGTAAATAAACATTTATTGTACTAATTTTAATTTCATACTAAAATCTTACAATAGTTTTACTTCACAAAAATCACTTCACTTCACTCTCACTTTTTAGTAACATATTCATATAAACTTTACTGTCATTAACTAATTTCTTTGCTTTCAACTAGGAAAACCTGTGATTTTACCAGTTTGGTCAGTTATAAAGTTGCGCTGGAAGTAGAGTCCATGCGGTCTGGTGTAAGAGGAAAGTTAGATGCTTTCATTATGATGCAAGAAAACTTTAACAAAGAGTAGTTCACCAAGGGAAAGTTAACAAGTATTTTAAATGTGTTTTGATTGATGGTATATGGATGTTTGTGTTTTTGTATGAAAGAGGTTTAGTATTTTATTAATTTATTTTCATATTATTTTATGTGTAGAGTAAAATATAAATAAATAAAAATTTAAAGATTAAATATGAATCTACTTTTTTTTATTTAAGTTAAACAGTGCTTATTGTTACTAAATCGATATTCGCACAGTAAATGTTTTCTTCATCTTACAATACAAACTACTCTCATAAAAAATTTAGTACATTTAAGTAATCATAGCATAAACAATTAACTTACAAATCGGAATACAATGTCTAAACTTGATATCCAATATATTTTAGAGTCATTAATTTCTGGTAATAAAAATTAGCGATATATTTAAAACTACACTGAAAAAGGAAAACTTGTCCAAATAATCGACATTTTTTTGCAGTTTGAACGACATTCGTAATGATTATCTTACAAAACCAAATTCGATATTTAAGACTTTCATTATAAATGTTTCACTTTCATTACATACTGTTGCAAGCGTTTGTCATCACGCTGTAAACTTTATGGAAGCATTGCGCAACCAACCAGTAATAAACTATCGGACAGTTCTTAACTTTATAAATAGTTCAAAGGTTTTACACTCCATTAAATACCAACCAATCTGTTACGGTTGAAATATTTAATTGCTCATCCATAAAACATGTTATTTTTGTTTATCAACATTACTTGAGATTGTTGTACCGTGGATATAAATTGTGTAGGTGTGTTTCATTTTACTCTCTTAATGATCGTGTTATATCTCTAACTCGTTTATATATTAGTAAAAGATACAATTGATGTAAAAAGAGTACAACTTGATGGATGATCTTATTAGATATCTCTAAAATTTCACTAATTAGTAAATATATCTATAATATTTAATTATAAGCAAACATGTTTCTTTTCCTCTTTTTTTCTCAGGTTGTGTGCATCTTAGGAGATATACACGCATACCGTTAGAAAGGCGTCCTGTAGATGAGCAGCATCCCATTATAATTCAAACCGGCCCCTAGAGCTACGCCCTACAGGCTTTCAAAATTTCAGTGTTATTCTTAAGGAAGAAGGGTAATTGATTGAATCGTTAGACAACTGTTGTAATAACAAATGCTAGATATTTATTAAAAATTTGTTTTATGTAATATATTTTGCAATTAAATTAATTGATTCCAGATCACTTGAATTTTAGGTCGAATTTCGATCAGTGAGCGATCTCTAATACATATTCAATATGCTAAGGTTTTTCAGCTGACAATTTTAAGTCAATTTTCAAGTTTTTTGGTATCTTTGTATAGTGCTTGGTCTGTAGTTGTTTCCGAAAAAACTTGATGAGAATCTGACATAAAATAAAATTCACAATATGGGATTGGTTAGATGTAATTGATTTAGAACTAAACAACATTTTAGTGATGGCATGTGCTGATAGTCTGATTTCGAGCAACAAGTACACTAGTAAAATAAAGCTGCTACATTCGATAAAATTAATAGGTCTTAAAGAAACTAACTAATAAGAAATATAACATCATAAAAAAAAGTCGAAATGTTACTGTGGTCATTATATATGTGGGTATTTTATAGGCATTATACTGTGTGTAAAATAGTAGGTTTGCAGCCGAGTTTTTAAAAACGATTAAGCATCAAAAATACACTTTTGCTCCGAGTGATGAACATCGTTTTTTATCATAATGCGAAATTAGACTTTTGATCGTTAAAAATATTAACTATAAAGTTGCATTTTCGAGGTTATATTTACAAAGTAAGTAATATGCTGGGTTTTACATTTCTGCTATTTACAAACAATGCTCTTCATAACGTTAGAATTTCAATCTTCTGCTCCTCAACATCAATAAATCAATAATAATATAGATGGACAGCTGATCGTAACTGTTCTTTACAGTTAAGTTTTTCTGTGTGCGCGTTTTTATTACGTTTTATTTGTTTAAAAGTGAGTTATCTATAGTTTCGTGGCTTTTCTATATTTTTTTTAGAGTGTTAAATTTATATATCTACAAGTTTATTAGAAGAAATTAATCACAAAATTAAAAAATCTGTGTTCAAACATAAACTTAACCTCAAACCTTCAATTAAACCAAACAACACGTGTTCCACCAATGTTACTCCCATTCAATGGTCTGACTCGACGAATATGAATATGACAAATACTGATTTCTTCAATGAATCCTATAACGAAATGGAGCAAGAAAAAGAAGAGGAAAACTTCGTCTCTCCTCGGAAAATAGCGAAAGCTAATTCCATGTCCGAAACTCATCAAAGGTATATATTAGATCCGTCTCAACTTTGTAAACAAAACCCATTTAATGCACTTTCTGATCACAACTATGCAACTACGAGTAATACCGAATCTTCTCCAGAATCCCCTGCTCAATCTAAACAAAAACAAAATAAAATCCCACCTATTTTCCTTCACGAAGTGAATAATCACCAAGAAATCATTAAAGATATAAAGATTAATGTGACCAATGAATTTACTACATCAGTTAAAGGCAAATCTCTTAAAATCAACCTTACAGACATATCCGATTTTAGGAAGCTAACATCTTTTTATGAACAATCCGGTGTTAAATTTCACACTTTTCAAACCACTTTGGACAAGAAACTGGAAGTTGTTATCAGAAATGTACCGTGTTCTTTGACTGAAGATGAAATCAAAAGTGAACTTTCAAGCTTCGACCTACCAGTTTGTAGAGTAACCAGGTTACTTAACAAACAAAAACTTGTCATTCCTTTGTGTGTTGTTGAGCTCGAGAACAATGATGCCGGTCATGAAATTTTCAAAATCACTAAATTATGTCACTCCATTGTATCTGTTGAACCTAAACGGAAAAATAAGGACATTCCCCAATGCACACGTTGCCAACGGTATGGCCACACCAAAAACTTTTGTCGCCTCGACCCCAGATGTGTTCGCTGCACAGGTAACCACCATTTTTCTGCGTGTCCTTTGCCTAAAGATGTTACACCTACTTGTGTTAACTGTGGAGATAACCACACTGCCAATTTCAAGGGATGTTCACATTACCAGGGACTTTTGTCTAAAACTAAAAACCTAAAACAATCTAAGTCTAGGCAGGTCGATTCTGAGCCGTTTTTACCCCCAACAGGAGGTATCTCTCCAACTGATGCTCAAACAAGACTGCCTGAAACTACCCAACCCCAATCATCCGAGGTTTCCTACGCTGCTGTTGTCAACGGGAAACATTCACCTCACAAACTTCCCCCAAGAACCCGAACTGTTTCCTCAACACATGTAGCACGAGAAAACGGATCAGACCAACCCGTCGCTGTTGAACAGCCCAGCTCATCCTCTTTTGAAACTCTAATAATGGACTTAGTTAAATCAATAATTCCAATGATCAAAACATTTTTTACTAATGTTTTAAGTTCCTTCTTAAAAAATGACACTGCCTAATGTGGTTGAATTTCAAAGCTTCAAAATCCTGAATTGGAATGCAAATGGGTTATACAAACAAAAATCTATATTTTCTGCATTTTTAGTTCGTCATAATATTGACATTGCTTGTGTAACGGAAACCCACTTTGTAAATAATCAACCATTTAAAGTAAGTGGATATGATATTTATAGAGAGGACCGGGCCGCTCCTTTTGCATCTGGAGGCGTTGCTATTTTTATTAAACGATCAATAAAACACAATAGTCTATACTTACCTCGATTAGTGTCAATTGAAGCTACTGCTGTTAAAGTATCCCTGAATGATGGGAGTTTTGTAAATATTGTTTCTGCTTATAAGTCACCTAACCGGAGACTTCACTTGCATGACTTAACGAACCTACTTACAGCTCAGACTCCCACATTGATCATCGGAGATATCAACTGCAAACACCAAAACTGGGGTTGTAGAGTTAATAATCCTAATGGTACGCGCCTACTAAACTTTATTACAGACGTTGGTGTAAATGTGTCGGCTCCGGAGGAACCCACATTTTACCCATTCCAATTAAACTGTGAACCAGACATCTTAGATATTGTCCTCTATCAAAACTTTGCAGCTCCAATCCAACACAACATTGTACCTGAACTGGACTCTGACCATCTGCCTGTTATAATTAGTTTCATGTTGCAACCTGACTTCAACCCACCACCCCCAAGATTGATAACGGGAAAGGTTGACTGGGAAACTTTTGGCATCAAACTGGACGAATTAATTCAGCTGCCCAAAAACTTGGATTCAGTTATTGGCATTGATACTGCTATTCAAAATTTAACTACCAGTATTCACAGAGCTACTAAACTTGCAACATTTAAACAATTCACTCCAAAAACAAACAATTTCCTCACTCCACCTGTTCGGATTGTAAACCTAATCAAGGCTAAACATCAAGCTCGACGCCAGTGGATCAGATATAGGGAACCCCAAATGCGTAGGAGGCTTAACCAGCTAATACGCCAAGTAAAATTCGAAATCGACAAATTCAAAATAATGTCTTACAAAGCTTATGTGAGTGACCTAAGCCCGAATGACTCGAGTCTATGGCAAGCAACTAAACGCATTTTGCGCACCCCTACGGTAATTCCTCCCCTGAGACACAACAACATTACCTACGAAAGTGACCTCGAGAAGTGTAACGCTCTTGCTGACTTCTTCCAAGAAGCATTCTCTCCAAACAATGTTACCGATGACGACACCACTGCTCTTGTAAGTGAAGCTATGAAAACCACAACATTGACTGCTGAACTTCCGATACATTATGTTTCCCCGGCTGAAATCAAGGACATAATCAAGAGGCTTCCTTTGCGAAAATCCCCTGGACCTGACCTAATCCCAAATGTTGTTCTAAAAAATCCAACCAAGAAAGCAATATCAGTTTTAACTTCTATTTTTAATTCCTGCATTCATCAAGGCTATTTTCCTGATTATTGGAAAAAGGCAGAAATTATAGTATTTCACAAACCCAACAAACCAAAATTTTCCGTCTCCAGCTATCGACCAATAAGCCTGTTGTCCTGCCTATCAAAATTATTAGAAAAAGTTATCCAGAGAAGACTAAATACATTTCTAGAAGACTCAAACTCAATTCCTCCCATCAGTTTGGATTTCGGCCTAAACATTCAACTACACATCAAATTCAACGCATTGTCGAAACAATTGTAAAAGGTTTTGAAAGAAAGGAACACTCAACTGCTATATTCCTTGACGTTTCCCAGGCATTCGACAAGGTATGGCATGAAGGCCTTCTTTATAAAATTGATTGTCTGGGATTTCCACTTTATTTAAAACGAATAATTAAATCATTTTTACTTAACCGTCAGTTCTGTGTCAAAATTAATTCATCGTCATCTTCATATCGCCCAATTTCAGCAGGAGTGCCCCAAGGCTCAATATTGGGGCCTTTATTATTCAACATATTTATGAATGACATCCCAATTCCACAGAATGCGACCTTGGCCCTTTACGCTGATGATACAACCATCATCACTCAAAACAGTGACATTATCCAAGCATACCACCAGCTTCAAAATTCTGTCGATGACGTGACACAATGGTTCAATAAATGGAACTTTTGTTTGAACCCTACAAAGTCAGAGGCCAAGATCTTCACCCTAAGACGACCATTGCTGCCACCTGAAATCATCATAAATAATTCTCCCATAAACTGGAATCCACCTGACCAAGCAGTAAAATATTTAGGAGTGTTATTGGACAAAAAATTAAACTTCAACCTTCATGTAAACTCTAAACTTAATCAAGCGTATTCTCGGCTCTCTATCCTTTTTCCACTCATCAACAGAAGATCTACAATTCAGACACAATGTGCAATATTAATTTATAAAACTATTCTCCGGCCACTAGTTTTGTATGCCTGTCAAGTATGGGGCCTTTCAATTTCATCTACAAAACTTTCTAAAATACAGATATTTCAAAACAAAGTTCTACGAATTGCAGTTAATTCACCATGGTTTGTTCGAAATTCACAAATTCATCGACAACTTGGAATAGAACCAATAGCTAATTTCATCAGTAAGTTTACATTAAAATTCTCACATCACCTAAATGACGTCCCAGGTGCACAACATTTTGAAATTGGATTACCCCTCCCAAATAGAAGGCTACGCCCAAGACTTTATCAAGATTTGTTATAGTTTTCTTACCTTTCATATTATTCACATTTCAATAATCTATTACTAATTTTCTATTATCAGTTTTATAACTTTGAAAGAAGTGTTTCCCCCCCTCTATGAACTTATTTTAGTTACAGGGTGTCTCTAATTCAGAGCGAACCCACAATGTTAATTTACTGTTAAAATTATGTTTTTAGATGTTCTGTGTATAACACTCTGTATGTTGAACCAAAAATAAATGTTGTTAAAAAAAAAAAAAAAAAAAAAAAAATAATAATAATATAATTAGCAAACAGCTGACTTTTCAGTCCTAGGACCTAAAAGATTCTCCATATGATTTTTCAGTCCTAGGACAAAAAAGAAACGCTTTTGGTACTATTGAGAGAACAAAAAACAGGCTGATTTCCTGCAGAATGATAAAAAAATATATTAACTGCAATCAATTTTTTTTTTATTTTTGGGTTTTGAAGAGGCATTACAGTTTTGTAATATGCTGTTGGTGGCATGGAAGCAAATTTATCCTTGTAATAGAAATACAGGGTGTTTATAAAAGAATTCTGGTATTTTTAATAGGCGCTACTGAAACTGAAAGACTTTCCAAGAAAACAAAAACTAATTAAACGCGTGTTGCGTAAGATCAACCGTTGGTCTTGACGTTAGGATCAACAACAGATTCCCAAATAGCTGTATAGGCAATTAATTGCAAATATTCCCTACGGCCTCCCGAGAATCATGGTTTGACTCTTTTGGACATTTTACTGGGGTTACACAAAGAGAACTTTGGATGCAGACAAATTTCAAGCCAAGCGTGCGCGAATTTCAACAGCGATCATGAGTGTAACGCCAAATATGCTGCAAAACACTTGGCAAGAAATCGAATACCGCTTTTCTGTCTGCAGAGCAACAAATGGAGTTCACATTTTGAAACGTAATAAGGTACAAAAAAAAACTTTATTTTCATATTCAATTTGGTATTTTTATCTTTTAAGTATCATTACAACTCTTTCAGTATTAATCGATCAGGATCCCGGAATTCTTTTTAAACAGCTTGTATAACTGATAGTTTAGATACCGTATTTTAGGATACTTTTTCATTAGGACAACGACACGCCCTGGATATGATGGAGGGATTTGTGTTATTTTTAAAGTTTTTTTTTTTTTTGTGACAAAGACCGGTAGATTGATTTGTCAAGATTAATTATTAATTATCAAATGTAACTTTTTTGATTGTGTAGAATAAATTTCCGTCAACCATTACATATTATTTTCACTAGCAATGGAAATATTTTCTTGTGTATAACATATGTCCAAAAAGAAATTGAGACATTTGAACTTGAATAATTTACATTAAGTAGGTTAATCTGCTATTGAAGAAAGTACTTGAGATCAAAAGGGTTTTCATTAATCTAATCCCGGTCATGTAAAGTTAAAAAATATATATCATTTAACATTTTATAACATGCAAGTTTTAACTTACCTTTGACATCTTTAAAACTTTCTTTAAAATATTTTCTCTACCTCTATTTTAGAAATAAATATAATGTATGCAAGTGGGTCTCTGAGTAATTATTAGTGAATGTTTGTATAAGCACGAGAGAAAAATGTTTTCAAAGTGATAGAGAACGACGCCATTAAAATAATCAAGGTGAAAAAACTCGTATTCAAAGGATCCAACTTTGACTGACTGATTAACCTTTCAGCGATACTTAGCAAACATCGTTTCTAAAGTACCATAGAGTCGCATTACTAATCTGACAGCGAGTGACCTACAAACACACATTGCATTACTTGTACTTCAGAGCTGATTATTTTTTTCGACGTTTCCAATGTAAAATTATAACTAATAAATATCTTAATTTATTAAATAACTTTTGTAAAACTTTTCAAATATTATGTCTGATTATTACTATGTTGAACGTAGAGTCCTTAAAGTAATCATATATGTATATATAATTTAACGAGCTAAAAAAAAATTTATAACGATTTTTGCGTTTTCAAATTCAACCCCAGTGCGGGCTATGAACATGAAATATATTTTACTAGGGGACCTGTGCAGCGCAATGCGCTGCTTGTATTAGGGTACCTGGTGATCAAACTTTGCTACATGGTAATACTTAGAAAAAAATTGCCCTATAGTGAAAATCAGATCGAACTTTATTATCAATTCTCCAACTTCCCAATGTGATAGTGCTGAGATGTGCTGCTCGTTCTTTTAGGTCTAAATTAGCTAAGATTACGTAGTTTTTCTTTTGCCGATATGTCTTAGGGCCTTTGTCTAAACCCTCCTATAAAATTTAGAATAAATTCACAGATGTTGGATCCACATGGTTCATAAAACATAAAACGTAAATGACAACAGAATAAAAATCAACATTTCTTTACTTCCCGATCCTGTATGAGTTATGCAGCACTCACTGTGGCTTGTTTTGTAGTACTACTGCATGTGGTAGTCAATGACATAGAGTCCACATTACTATTTATGCCTAAATCCTCTTTAACTTAACTTTCCATGACATTACAAAATTTAAATAATTTTTCCGGTTTAAGTTACAAAAATTATTTTTATGCCCAAGTACGCGTGAAAAAAACTTTCAAGCAAAATATACCTGCTACATTTTGAGAAAAGGTTAAAACCTCAGATTAGACACTCCTCGTATTAAAGTATGAAATTGTGTTGATATTTCGTAAATTGTGTTGATATTTCAGTAGTGCTTCTATTCAAAAAATCTAGAATAAATAAAGAGATTATTTGTCTTTATTTGTTTTAGATTCCTTGCTTCTATTCAGCTTTTAACATATGTGTTTGTTTGTTTAACTATCAACAACTGTTTTATTTAGAAATTCAAAATAAATTGTTCCCCATGTTAATCTTATGAACAAAAAATGAACTTTGAGGGCTTCCCGTGAGCTTCAGAATTAAAATATCGAAAATCTAAAACCTTATTGCAAAACTACGAACTGAGACCATTCTTTTGACACCTCAAACTTTAAAATTGGTCCAGAAATAAGGGAGGAGTAGTGTTAACAAAAAAGGGGGCATCACGTATTATATATATAGAATAGATTTAGAATAAATTATACCAAGTGTCCGTAAAATCTTTCCCTGATAAAGAAAGAGATCAAGATGAAAACAATTAGTTGGTATTAAGATAACGTTTTGAATTTAGGTTTTAACAATTAACTTCTTACGCTTTTAAGAGTATACACAAACTCAATAAATTTTAAGATATGCGCCATGGTTTGCCTTTAATTTTTACAACAGCTTTTTTAGTTGCCAATTCACGAGTAATGGACGTAACTGCATTTTTATTCTATCTTCTAGAGTTTTTAAATACGGGACTGGGGAAAAATATAAAACATTTTGGCAGACCCCTACTTAAAAAAATTAAGAGAGTTCAAGTGTCGTGAACGAGGTGGCGATGGTTTTTATGGGTAAATAAAAAAAAAATACCAAATTTATGTTGGGAATTCGCCGAGTACGCAGGTCTGCAACAACGGGGGTATTTGTCTCTTCAGATACAATCCCAGTGGCTTATGAATTTGGAATGTTACTTTATTTACAGTTAGTATATAGTGTGTCTGTTGAAGATGACCTAAGTACTCTTCTAAACTGTTTGATTTCATTTAATCAAGCTAGCTATATTTTACAGCCTGAATAATTTTGACATTACATGTTAGCAATATTTATTAAGGTAAATCACGATGATAAGGTAAGGTTTAACGCCATTTATTAAGGTAAAACACTAGGTTCCTTATAAACACTTTCAAAAGAGACATATAAATTCCATAAATAAAAGTTCAAATAAATCTTGGACATATTTCCTAACATATCAGTGTACTTAATATACAGTAACAATTTTCTTAGGAACGGTACTTATCTACAGACAATAATTCTTTATGACATCACGTCACAAATAATGGAATAATATAAATCCAAACCACAATTCAACAACAATCAATAACTAAACCACATTGTCATAGTTCTACTGAAGAATATTTCTTCTCAGGAAAGTCTCTAAGAGGACAGTATTATATTGGACTTCAAAGACATAAAGCTTATGGCTTGAGGCGGAGGGATGTAGGAGTCCAACTGAAGCTTACTTTGCCCAAGGGACTTCTTGATTCCCTCGGAAAAGTTATTTGGAACTATTTATCAGCTTTAGACAAAAAGACTCCACTATTGTACTTATTTCCAATATGTTGCAGAAAATGATTTCAGTTACGATTTTCGTTATTATTCAATTTATGAAAATTGTATGTAGGCCTATATGATGTCAGATATAAAACACGCCACGGAAACGAGGGCACCGGGGTTCGTTTACTATTAATATTTTAATTGGATAATTTAATTTAGATATTTCAAAGAAACTAATCTACTAAATTCGTTCTTAATACTATGAAACAAAAATACAGAGTAATTTAAAATTATTAAAACTAAGGTGTAATAAAGTTTTTGTTTAAGAAATTAATATATGTCGCTACTTATACTCTTTAGAAATAGTGCATTGAAAAATATCTCTTTCGTCATCACCCCACTTTCAGAAAAGCGCAAATAAATTATTTACCAGGTTTTCACATCGTTAGAGTGACATCAAAACTAAGCTCCGGCTTATAAGGTAAATAAGTATGACAAGAGAAACACGTGCACCATATTTGCTTCTGGAAAAATTCAAACCTTTGACTGACTCACCAAAAGTTAATTTGCTACTTTTTCAAGGTTTAGATTATAAAAACATTCCTTTCAAATCTTTATTTTTAGTTATATTTTACCTTTGTGTAGGTTCTCATTACAGAATTTAGGTACTCTTAGAAGTTAGGAGTGATTACTTTTTTTCTTAATAGCCCTGCCACGAAAAGTTTCACTAGCCAAAAGTTATCTATTTATTAATAGTCAAGCATATTACTTTCATTTCCATCCGTTCTTCCTTTTTTCACAGCTTGTATACGTAGTAGGAGGAATCTGTGCCTAACATTAGATAGGCCCCTCAGGGCTACACTCTACGGACTTTCAAAGTTGCAATACCTTGTGGAAGAAGGGTTATTGATTAAATCATTAAGCTGTTGTAACAACAAAAAGTAGCGAATTAGGAATAAAGATGATTTAGTGATAAAATATATTTTTAACTGACTGAATCCAGATCAACAGACATTTTGGTCGAATTTCGATCAGTGACGATCTCTAGTTTATATGAACAATTATTATAAATCCAAAAAGAAGTTAAGTACATACCAATTCTAATTACACTTTTCAAACTCTTTATCAATATTTAAATCACTTTTTATAGCTAATAAACTTGTACTCTATGTTTTTTCCCCTTAAAATAAATTTCATAGGTTACACAGAATTGGTTGAAGGTAAAGTAGTTTGGCGAATCAAAAATAAAGCCCTCAACATTACCACTTTGGAAATTTTGAATCCAATTGTTGCAGAGAATTATTCTGGTAACACGAATCAGGGAGTGTATAGTCTAACCAAGAATTCTTATTAAAAAACCATCAGTCTAATTCATTAAGTTCTGCCGATAGAAAATATGAGGAAGCCAGTTAAAGAACAATTAAATAGTTAGTGCATAGTAAAACGAGTAAGTAAATTTTAAACCTTAAGCCACCTGCTTACTAATAGCAACAATAGTTTATCATTGAATTTATTTTAGCCGCAATTATGAACTTAAATAATAACAGAAATATTAATTCAACAAGGAGACTTGGATGTAGTCTTCAAAGAAACTTAAAAAACGAGACAATATTACAATTTTATGAGAAACTGTTATTGGTAAGTATTTTACAAAAGATAATATTATTAAGTTCTCAAACACCTGTTTTGGTCAATTCCGTTGTAGCTGAAGCAGCTCTAGCGATAGTGGCTCTGTCGTGAAAAAAACTTGATTTCGTAAACTTTTAAAATATCATTTTGTTACTGATTTCTACAAATGTTGCTTATAAAATTTATAACAAAGTAGACACTGTTGTTTACCAATTTTGAAAACACAAAACATTTCTAATAGTAAAATATAATTATTTTAGCTTGTAAAGGGAACAGGCAAAGCCTTTATAGGACGAATTTTGAACTAAATAAGTTTTAAACAGAAATGAGTTACTTAGGTAATTAGAAATTTTAATAAAATTAGTTCTCATGATTAAAATTATGGTTTTTTTCAGATGAAAACGTTTTTACAGAACTCGATAAAGCTTGAATTTATCATTAATTAGCTTGAAATAAACGAATCATATTGAGAATATTTATGAATAGTTATAGAATAGTTAAGAATAGTTATTGAGAATAGTTAATTCATATATGAATAGTTACCCTGCTCAATTAATTTTGTTTAAACATCACCACTCGAAACTATAAAATGACCTTTTATGACTACAGCTTCGGCTTATTAATGATAAAAAATATAACTAGAAACAAATGTATAGCAATCATACGAAAAATATTTTTCAGTAATATTATCAAGTATTCAACTTATTTTTTACTTTAATTCAAAAGGTATTTTAATAAGCTGTTAATTAACTAAATTTTTGATAAAAGTTATTTTGATCTTCTCTAGCTCCAGGCTTTCAGTTGATTAAGACATTTCTGAACTTGACATTTCTGACATTTCTGAACTTGACATTTCTGACATTTCTGAACTTGACATTTCTGACATTTCTGAACTTGACATTTCTGACATTTCTGAACTTGACATTTCTGACATTTCTGAACTTGACATTTCTGACGTTTCTGAACTTGACATTTCTGACATTTCTGAACTTGACATTTCTGACATTTCTGAACTTGACATTTCTGACATTTCTGAACTTCGTTTAATTGAAACGAGTTGTCAATTACAAATAGATATTAATATCAACCGTGATCAAAGCATAACTTAATTCTTAAGAACTTAATTTATTTTCTGCATTTGTTCTTTAATCATATTTTGCTGATTGTAATTCTTGATGCTTGTGTTCTTAATACACATCAACCCACTTAATATTTAACACTGTGTAAGTCAAATATACATAATATTGTTGTATCTATTTCTATTATTGTTGGAAATTCAATAATTAGTTAATTTGTTTGAACTTAATTTTATCTTAACGATATGAATTTTTTAAAGTAACTTGTCCAACGAATTTGTCTATTATTTAATCATAAAACCATCACCAAAAAGAGCATTTTTTACCGAACGTCAATGACATACCTACGTTATTTATGGTAATTTTGTTTTTAACTTATTCCGTATCTATGTTTAAATTCCGGACGAATAATAGAGGATGTATTTTTGCTGATTATGGGGAAACGACGTTGATCATACAACTATAAAGTTAATACTGTAAGTGTTTATGTCTGCTTGGACATATACTTTGATATTTTTCAACTGGTCTTACATATTACAATTTGGTTGCCATTTCTTTTCCAGCCTTATCTGTTGTGTTCCTAGAATTACTTATATAAAAAAAGAAAGCCCTTTTTTCCAGAATTCAAAACTAAGCACTGATCTACTAAGTTATTAGTATTATTTTTAATTCCCCCCCCACAAAAAAAAAAAAAAAAAAAAAAAAAAAAAAAAAAAAAAAACAAGAAGAAAAACCTTGTGGGCTTAGTAGGCTAATTCGTATTTAGTGATTTATTCAGGTATATTGATGTTCATCTTTTCCTATTATTTCCATTTTGTATATTTTCTTACTTGCCATTTTGAGTGAGTGGAACAATATAGGCCTATATTAAATCACCCCCAAAAAGTTATTTTGGTATTATTTATTTCACAGATATAAGGGAACTATATTGTCAAGTTCTCGTCACTAAAGAGGTCTCAAATTTGGTGAAACGGTAATAACGTATATTTGGCGAGCGTTGTTTATTTCTGGTATTTGAAAAAGCAACAGCACCACCGAACTGTAATTAAAACTGTTCCCTCTCTTCCATTAAACAACTCGAAACAATGTTCTCTGAGAAATATGTTTAGCTTTGCTGCTCTCGTTTCCCTAATAAAAAAATAAAAAACCGTATACAGTACCATCATATTGCTTTGCCCTGCATTATGTACCACGTACACTGACAGTGTACTACATATTTGAAAGTTCATCGTCATGGTGTTTCCGTTGTTCTGTTTTAATACAAATTAGAGATGTACTTGACGAAATTCGTCCAAATTTCGGTTGATATGGACCTAATGAGTTTGAAAATATTTTATGAATGAAACATCTTCCTGATTTGCTAGAATTTGTAATCACACAATAGCTGTCTAATGATTCAATCAATTACCCTTCTTTCATTAGTTGTTCCATAAGTGCTTCTATGGTTGTGCTATGTATATTTGACTCTCCCCTATACTTAAACACTCTTCTTCTGTTGATGTCTACTTATGTTTTAATGTGTCTTTATGTATTTATTTCATTTTTTTATCTAACGATTTTATATTGACTTTTTCCATGCAATGTGAATTTTGTATTCAAGGCAATAAAGATATTATTTATTGATTTATTTACAAGATTAACATTAAAACTTTGAAACCCTATAGGGCATAGCCCTGGGGGGTAATGTGAGTCATGATGTGATTCTGCTCATCTACAGGAACCTTTCTAACGGTACGAGTGGAAATCTAATATGATGCACACGCCTGAGAAAAAAAGGAAAATAAACATCATTGCTACTAATGCCTTGCAAAGTGAGGCAAATCTATACTTATTTTTTACACAAAGGTGTTTTTTGTAATTAAAACCTCTCCTACAATTCTCACTAGATTTTAAATTTTGTGGTGTCTGATTTTCAAGTTTGTAATGTCGTTAGATAGGGCTTGGTTTTTAGTTTTTTGCTAAAAATTAACAAGAATCGGAAATTAAATAAAATTTCATCATTTCAATTTGTAATTTTCACATTTGGATTGGATTGAGCATTTTAAACATATGTTAATGTACAATATAATGTACATCTGTTAGCTGTAAATAAGTGTAGTTTTGGGTGATTACTAATAATCATAATATTGGATTAAATCACTAAATCACTATTTTGAGACAGTGACCTTACATAGTGGGTATTTTAAGCTGAATATGAATGATTGGTCGGATTTAACTGATTTAGAACCAAACGTATCATGTTAGCAACAAAAGGTCATAGTTCAAATTAAATTGCTCGATTTCAAACAACAAGTACACTTGTGTAGGTATAATGCACAATATTATACCTAAATACAAGAACGATATTTCAGCCAGACAAAAGTCAGTACTAATAGAACAGGCGGATCAAATTCAAACCTTAAATAAGCCAGCTGATATATTGGTCATTTATTTACACGTTAAATTAATTAACGCGAAGTTAATTAATTTAACGTGTAAATAAATGACCAATATATCAGCTGGCTCATTTAAGGTTTGAATTTGATCCGCCTGTTCTATTAGTACTGACTTTTGTCTGGCTGAAATATCGTTCTTGTATTTAGGTATAATATTGTGCATTATATAATCACAATGCTGATGGCTGAATGCGAAATTCAGCCACCCATGTTCTATTAAATCTGTCTAGAATGCAATTTTTTAAGTGTTATTACTAATTGGTTGAGCTAACTACGAATAGAAACAAATATCGCTGTAGCAAACCTTATGAATATAAAATAACTTTCATAGAAATCTTTAATCCTGTTTGAATATACTCTATCTACGTTACTTTAATGATTATCAACTGTTGTCCACCCCCCCCCCCCCCCCCCCCGCCTAGACTTCATAGGACATTAGAACATAAACAAAGGTTGGCATTTCAATCAACGATTCACAAAAATGTCTGTTTGATAAAAAAAAGAACTTTAGATTAATATTTTTAATTTAGTAGCCTTTATACATCAAATACTTCAAAAATAAAAGTTTACCCTCTAAGATTCTCTTGGATAGAAAACATAAATTCCGTTGCATTCTTACGGAGATTCAATTAAAAGTTGGCATCCCTTCGCCCCCCAGCGTCTTTTGTGCTAACGAGAAAGAGCCTCTTTGCCAGTCAAACATCTTATTCAACTGCTTCTTTAACCCCCCTCAAACACTCAACGATCAATTATTATTAGTTTTCTAACTGGCATAATAGTTCCTTTCTACAAAAAATCTCTCTTAGATTGTTTAACATAAAATGACTCTAACTTAAAACATAAAATGTCATTAACATAAAATGACATAAATAAGAAAACTGGTTAAACTTATTCAACCATAGAAGAAATGATAAGAAAATATTTCATAAAAAATTTGAGTACCTTTTTAACTTTGATGGCACTTGCCGCAATCTTATTAGATCGGTCGTTATCAGATTTAGTGATGTCAAATATGAGGGAATCGCCGATCATTTAAAAGATTAGGTAACAAGTACCAGTTATTCCCATTATTCAACACAATTTAATCCATATCCATTTGACTTCATGAGTCGTTTGCTGTATTTATTCGGAATTTTACAAATGTAAGACATTTGATTTAGAGGTACGATATAAAATGTTAGGTAAAATTTATGCATTCACAATTTATTTGTTGTATAAAACTTTGGTAGAGTAAATATCTTAAATTAAAAAACTCTTAAAGTTTTTTGGATGGGCTTCAAACGCTAAGAATAATATGGTTGTAACCCAACATGTATCCTAGCATGTTAAACAAATTTCTGCAGTAGTTGGAGTAAGTCATTGAACATCCGCTGCTTATGCAAAATGAGTAGGTGAATTGTCTCAAAACGCTCACTGTTTTCTAGGTCAACCAAATTCTAGGCTTGGTACTGTAGGCTTTTGTTACTAATCACTCACAAAATGATTCACATGCGGTAGGATCAGGACTTCGAACTGCTTACTTAAGGCCAACCCTTTCGCGACCCATTTTTCCAAACTCCTGTTGAACTAATTTCTAATATCACAATGTTGCCCAATAAACGGAACAACCACTTATGAAAATTTGAACACATTCGTTTTGTAAAACAATTCAGAACTCTCACACATGACACTTTTATGGTTCACAAATTTAAATTTATGTTTCTACAATTTTTACGTCTCTAAGGTCTTTGTATAGCAATACGTAAAAAACGTCATAGAAGCAGAGATTCTATCTTAAATTCTAAATTAAATCCTCGACGTTTGGCAACCGTGGTATTTTTAATGAAAACTGAGGGTAATAATAACTGTCACAATAATGATCAGATATTTACAGAAAATCCTATAAAAGTTTATTTTGATTTCACAAAAGGATTACCGGTACACAACTGGCATTCTTGGTGAACTGCATTAAATTGAAATTGCATATTTATTCAGTATATGAAACACCCTTATGTTTAATAAGTTTTACATTTTGAGACTCTTTTCGGAATTTTTTTTCAATGGGTGGAATGAGAGACCAGAAGAGAATTTAAAACGCACGAATACGTTATTTGTACATATTATTGTTGTTTTTGCCTTGTTTATTTATTTTCTGATGCGAATATCAATCAGAAAAAAATACCTTTCGTAATTTCAATTTTACTAATATTGGTAAAACTTAACTATTTTAAGTAATTTTCTGAAGAGTAACAAGGGAACTTAAATTTTCTTATCATGTGTATTTTGAACATTATTGTGACATAAGAACATTTATGTTTATTTTAGAAATTTGAAATACATTTTCAGTCTATAATACCAGCATAAATATAACCAATATTTAAAAAGTGCCTTGCTTACGAAGTCGTAGTAAAACATTTACAATATAATCTTATACATTAAACTAAAATAAAACCTGTTAGAAGATCAGTGTGTCGAAGATTCAAAAGCTTCAAAAGAGGTTTCTTTAATAAGAAATGCAGTTCTTGTCCTTAAAAGCACAGCTTTTTTCGATGTTACTGAAATTCGATAACACTTCACTTGTTTTATTTTTTCTTCATAATGTTCATCAAGTTGGTAAAAGAAAACTATTGTACTATAAGTATTTTTTTTACGACCATTGCAATAAGTATCAATAATGTATTACAACTAACAGCTTAAGCGGTAAATTAGTGAACCAAAATTTAAAATAATCGCAATAAAATGCTGGTTCTAGAACAAGCTTGGCATTTAACGAAAGTAGTGTGAATGACAATTAGATCAAGTGACACCGGGCGTAGCTAAGATTTGGATGGATGACCGACTATAACCAATAAATTTTCTACATGTATGATACTTTATTTTAACAGTGTTTTAAAAAAAAGTTTGGTCTCAGATAGAGTGGTGTATGCAACGATTATATGCTCGTAATATATTTAGAACACTCGCTTCGCTCATTTCATATAACATCTCACTCATAGCTTTAAGGCCTTCATAATAAAGGGCGTATCAAAAAGAATCATCAGATTTTATAGGTTTATAATTTCAAAACTAATGATCATATGGACATGGGGTTATTTATACTAAAGGATAACTAATCAAGTTTTTTACATACCATTTACAGGTGCTCAATATGGTTCCCTTTAGATACGCAGCACATGTCTATGAAATACTCAAATTGGTCCTACAGCTTAGGTAGCATGTCTTAGGGGAGGGGGGGGTGGATTTTTTTATGGCTGTTGTGATGCGGTTCTTAAGTTCAACTAATGTTGTTGGGAGGGTACGGATATAAACGGTGTCTTTTACAAACCACACAAAAAGAAATCATGTGAGAGTTTTTAAATGGTAGGCTTCCTCAAAGATGAATCGGCCATACCGGACATAGCGATTCCACGTTAATCACTGTCCGCCAAGGTTACCAGACCTTACTGTTTGTGATTTGTTTTTGTATGAGTTTGTAAAAGACACTGTTTGCCTCCCCTTCTAACAACATTGGTTGAACTGAAGAACCAAACTAGAACAACCATCGAATAAATAACTCAAAACATGCTAGGTAAGGTCTAAGACGAATTTGAGTATAGCATAGTCTTGTGCTTTGCATCTAAAGGGGGCCATATAACCTGTAAATGACATTTAAAAACTTTTTAGTTATCCTTTAGTACAAAAATAACCCCATTTCCATATGATTATTAGTTTTGAAATTATAAACCTATAAAATCGGATGATTCTTTTTGATAAACCCTAAAAAATTTTTGCATAAACTATGATTATCTACGAACGTTTCAATGAGCACCAACAATGATATAAAATAACAAAGAAGTACATTATTTTAAAAAAATTGCATAATAAGAACATTATGATACAGGAGTCACTTTGTGCTGTAGTTTCTAGACTAATTAGAGCTTGGCATTTGACAAAAGTAGAGTAATTATAAAAATTACACAACACGCTCATCAACTGATTTTCACATTTCATTCATATTTTAGTTAGTTACTTTATGTATTAAACCTCAAAATAGTGTATGGGACAACTACGATCAGATCAAGCCGCGTTGGGAGTGGCTACGTTTTTTTTATTTGTGATTGCTTAAAACATAAATGGTCGAGGTATTTATTACTTTATTTTTTATGTATTCTCAAACTTTGGTTGATAAATAAGTGGATGCGTTGATTGTTTTCAGTATGTTGGTTATTATGTTGGTAGAGACCTTTTACCAACATAATATTTTAAATCATTATGTTAATCATTATTATTCATGTGTTATATTTTCATGAGTTATATTTTCATGTGTTGGATTTTTATGTTGGTTTACGTTCACAATAGAGTTTACATCTTTTGGACCGTTTACAAAAAAAATCTTTGTAACAACTGGCATACTATTATATACTTCCCCATAAGTATTTAAGCCACTTGTGAGGTATTGGGAACACTTGCTTTGACCATGTACTAACATATATTACATTTCTTTACTCGTGTATTACAGATCTTCATACACAATGAATTCTTGAACATCTGTCAAAAACGTTTTACAAGAGTATTTGTTCAGCGAATACATCCTCTGTGTTGGTTAATGCATTCAACAACAATATTTAAAAAAAATAAATGATAATAGTAAAATTTTTGGTTAAAATTATCATATAATTTTGTTACATCTAACAATTGAGGTTAAATAATTTAATTCAACTTAAATGTATACCATTTTTTGAATAGAACCATATTTTTTTATTCCGTGAGTTTTTCCATGATTGAACATTTTTTTTTAAATTACAAATACATTTCATGTTGTATTTGTACGCTTTGACTACGTCCTTTTGAACAAGTAGTAAAATAATATAAGTTCAGAAACTTAAAATATATAACCACTTTAGGTGCCATCCTTATAACACGAACAACTTAGCCAAAAGTGTTTTAATTAGAAAAAACTAAGAATTTTTTATTCAAATTAAATAAATAGATATACCAACGTGTAAGATCAGAATTTAGAAAACCTATTTAAATTATTCAGACCATTAGGGGTTGGTATAAAAAACTAGGATATAAATACAAATTTAAAAAGGAAAACGTGGACAATTTAGGCCATAGGTATAATCTACAGCTTGGCCAGCCAATTGAGTCTGCGTAAGATTTACTTTTAAATTCAACATGTTCATACATGGTACATTGATAAAATATTAAATTTTAAAACATGGGCTTTTTTGTCCTTAACGAGACCCAAAAATTTTTCAAGGGGTTTTCAACGTGAATAAAAAAATTGCTCGTTAATTGGATATAATTCTTACTTCATTGCCTACATGGTTGAAAGTCAGTTCTGACTTTAACTGAATCTGATGTTAGCCAGGTACATTCTGAGCAAAATCATTTTCGATGTTTGAAAGTGGACCCAGTCGAATTTTACTGTTTATTTTTTCATGAAACATCCTCACAAAGTAACTTATCTTAATTAATGACAAAACTATCACAACCATAGTTCTCTCATCAGTCATTTACAGTTTATACACATATAATAAAGAAAGTTTATAGAAAGCAATGATTATGTGCCATCATTAAGTTAAATATGTGTGTTTGATACAGTGAACAAAGCAAAAATGTGATCGGAATAACTTAAGTTTATTACTCGCTTAACATGTACAAATTGCCTAAGTTGTAATATAAAAACCCACGTTTTCCTGGATAATTCTTGAAAACAATTCCAACTTGGTAGTAAAATTGTCACCGTTAAAAAGATAAACAACCTTATAAGTCTGTTCAAGGAGGAAAGACTTGCTAAATGCTGAAGTAGCTGTAGACCTCCTGTGCGTTGGTTATGCTTTTGAGAAGTTTGACATCTCTAATAATTTGGAGATTTAAAGTTGAAGAAAAATCAAGCTTATCAGATTACTCTTGATAGGTATTTGAAATTATTTTAATTAACTCATCATACTTTATAATAATTATAATATTTAGGAAACATTATGTAGGTATGCATGTAAGCTGATATATTAGCTACAGCTAAGGTAAGACATAACCGAACTCCAGATACTTTCAGCAATGTAATGAAATTAAGTTATTCAAAGACAATTTATTCACCCAATTAATATTATTTTATTCGAAGAATAAACCCTATATTATAATCCAATCAAAGTTAAAAAAAAAAAAATTAGACCAGGCTTTTGCATTATAACTGTTTATGCTTGAGTTGGTTTTCATGCAATAACTTTGAAGCAAATTAAAGGTAATACTTCATCGAAATTATTTTACTTGGTGTTAAACATAATGTAATGTAAAGTTTAATGTATAAGGTAAGTGCATGATTCTAATGTCAGTAGTGTGGAAAAATTATTTCTAAGAATAGGATTTTCAAAAGTCCTTAGTCATTAATTTAATTCCTCTACATTCATATTTTACTATTATTCAAAGCTGTAAAGAAAGAGGTACTGAAATAGGTGTCACAGACAATATTTCAATTCCATTTTGCGCATAAATTAGAGACCATGAAATATTGTTTTACATAAACACAACGGTTAAAGTATAATTTTCAAGAGCCTAGAACAAATAGTTGTTCGTCAAACTTCCATACTAAATGTATTTTAACCAAAGATGATCGAAATGGCTTATGATTAATCAACTGTTGAGAAAATTAGACGATTTTAACTGCTTAAAACGTAAATAAATTCTTACCTACATCATTAACCTGCTCGAAAAATTGCGAGGAGAGCGTAAACAAACCAAAATTCGACATGGGAGGGTGGGTACTGCCCCTTCGCGGTTGGAGACACAACTGATGCCGTCAAATGCTCGGGCGGCGTCGGGTAAATTCGGCCGATTTCGGTCACCATCGGGTCACCTCATCCCTTAACAATTGAATTTTCACGGAGGCGTAAGATTTGTTCCTCTTCATTTACGGTTCACGTGAGATTTTATTTTATTTAATTAAAGTTCAAACGCAAATCAAGCAAATATAGACTACTATATATTTTGTTATACATAAACAGATATAATGTGTCTCTGTGATTCGTATAGTGCTGAAAGTATAACCTAATATATTTATTACTAGACCTCCATTAAAATTTTATGATATTTTTAGTAAAAAATCCTCGACTTTTAAACCATTATTTTGCTCCAGAGAAGAATATAAATAGAACGTAGTTAATCGTATTCAAATTAGAAAAAATATTAATTTTATCTTTAAAAGCCACAAAGGCCTGCTCGAGGAGAAGACGACTTCAAACCAATATTATCATCTATCTATACTTATTTAATACGCTAAGGGTTTTTTTGTCTTAAGAACTCCTCCTACAATTTTCAAGCGATTTTCAAGTTTTTGGTGTCAATGGATAGGGCTTGGTCTGTATTTGTTTCCGCCAAAAATAGATGAGAATCGGACTGAAAATAAAGGCGCTATCCACCATTGAAATCTCAAAAATTGCCATTTAAATAACATTGGGACTGAATAAAGCATTTGAAACATCTGTTAATAATCAGCTGTAAATAAGTGTAGTTTTTGTGATTAAAAAGATTCACAATATTGGATTGGTCGGATGTCATTGATTCAGAGCTAAATGTAACATTTGCATCGTATGAAAATAAATTGCTCGATTTCGAGCAACACGTATACTAGTTAACTTTATTATCCAATTTATTAACCAATATTATCATTAAGGTTTATTGAAGTATTATCAATAAAGAACACAACAAGGACAATGATAAAAACGACTCCGAAAGTTGTCGTTACCTGTATAGTTTTATGTAATAGTTATGACTAGACATCACCTTCTGATCGAAATTCGATCAAAATCTCAGTTGATCTGGACCCAAGAAGTTTAAAAACATTTTATAACTGAAACATCTGTTCTTCCTGTTTTTCTAGCAGTTTTTTTACAACAGCTGTCTAATCAATTCTCCTACCTCCATAAGATTAACATTGGAACTTTGAAAGCCTGTGGGGCGTAGCCCTGGTGTCCGATGTGAATTAGAATGTGATTCTGCTCATCTACAGGACTATTCTAATTCACTACCTAATGTGACTACCTTTCTAACGGTATGCACGGATTTCTCCTACGATGCACACGAGCTGAGAAAAAAGGAGGAAATGAAACATGCTTGCCTATTAATTAATATATAGATTCTGTAGTTTATATGCATCTATCTTGAAGATAATTTAAAAATATTCCCTATGACTTTAAAGGATTGGTTCGTAACTTTTTATTTATTTATAATATATAAATAATGGTGTGAAAAATCCCATATATTTTTAAATGCCTCTATGACGCATACTTTATGTCTTTGTAACCAATTTAATGACTTATTAAATTAATTTGTAGTTAGAATTGAATTATAAAACTATGAATATTATATAAATTATTTTTATAACGTATGGTGGTTTCATAATTGTTAACAATCTCTTTACACCCAAAACAAATGTGGTAAGCTATCGAAGGACATGCTAGCCTGTTTATACGGTCGATCTTGCACGGATCATATTTTATGGTTTTTTAAATATTGATCTGTTGTTTATCGTCAGAAGAAGTCAACTGTTCGTGGTAGTAAAGATATTATCGATCAAAATAAGTTACAGGGTCAGGTATTTACATTAAGTGAACTAATATTTTGAAAATTTAATATAACAGTAAATACAAATTACAGTTATTGTTGATAATATCACACTCGTATATTTGAGATATGATTAAAAATATTAAAAGTTCTCTAACAGTGAGCCATTACTCAGGTTTTGAATGATTTTGAAACTTGTCAAATAGTTTGATTCAAATGCTTATAAAATAGAATACAGTTTTGGTGTGTGAAAACAAAATTGGGTGTTGTGAGTGTGCTTGAATTTATGTGTTTCCAATAGATTCGACCGTTATGTTGTACACTTTACAGTTTCAAATATAAATTATGCAGTAAAGAATTAAGGGTTCTACCATTGGTCCTCGTGTGTTTTTAATGCTTACTTTTTTACGTTCTCGTATGATTATGGTTTGATTATACTCTCGATTTTTATTAAACATAAAAAAATATTGGATAATAGTCACTACTGTTGCTTACTATATCATTACTTAAAAATATACCTTTGTTATTCAAATAATAATAATTTTAATGGAAATTGTTGAAATGTAAAAGATAAATCAATATTGTACCGCCCCTTTGCAGGCATTACTGAGCGTATTGAGCCGTGCAAGGTTGAGAATAATTTATTCATATTTATTCATAGTTTATTCATATTTATTCGTAGTTTATTCATATTTATTCATATTTATTCATAGTTTATTCATATTTATTCATAGTTTATTCATATTTATTCATAGTTTATTCATATTTATTTATAGTTTATTCATATTTATTTATAGTTTATTCATATTTATTCATAGTTTATTCATATTTATTTATAGTTTATTCATATTTATTCATAGTTTATTCATATTTATTCATAGTTTATTCATATTTATTTATAGTTTATTCATATTTATTCATAGTTTATTCATATTTATTCATAGTTTATTCATATTTATTCATAGTTTATTCATATTTATTCATAGTTTATTCATATTTATTCATAGTTTATTCATATTTATTCATAGTTTATTCATATTTATTTAGAGTTTATTCATATTTATTCATAGTTTATTCATATTTATTTATAGTTTATTCATATTTATTCATAGTTTATTCATATTTATTTATAGTTTATTCATATTTATTCATAGTTTATTCATATTTATTCATAGTTTATTCATATTTATTCATAGTTTATTCATATTTATTCATAGTTTATTCATATTTATTTATAGTTTATTCATATTTATTCATAGTTTATTCATATTTATTTATAGTTTATTCATATTTATTCATAGTTTATTCATATTTATTCATAGTTTATTCATATTTATTCATAGTTTATTCATATTTATTCATAGTTTATTCATATTTATTTATAGTTTATTCATATTTATTCATAGTTTATTCATATTTATTCATAGTTTATTCATATTTATTCATAGTTTATTCATATTTATTTATAGTTTATTCATATTTATTCATAGTTTATTCATATTTATTTAGAGTTTATTCATATTTATTCATAGTTTATTCATATTTATTTATAGTTTATTCATATTTATTCATAGTTTATACATATTTATTCGTAGTTTATTCACATTTATTCATATTTATTCATAGTTTATTCATATTTATTCATAGTTTATTCATATTTATTCGTAGTTTATTCATATTTATTCATATTTATTCATAGTTTATTCATATTTATTCATAGTTTATTCATATTTATTTAGAGTTTATTCATATTTATTCATAGTTTATTCATATTTATTCGTAGTTTATTCATATTTATTCATAGTTTATTCATATTTATTTATAGTTTATTCATATTTATTCATAGTTTATACATATTTATTCATAGTTTATTCATATTTATTCATAGTTTATTCATATTTATTCATAGTTTATTCATATTTATTTATAGTTTATTCATATTTATTCATAGTTTATTCATATTTATTCATAGTTTATTCATATTTATTTAGAGTTTATTCATATTTATTCATAGTTTATTCATATTTATTTATAGTTTATTCATATTTATTCATAGTTTATTCATATTTATTTATAGTTTATTCATATTTATTCATAGTTTATTCATATTTATTCATAGTTTATTCATATTTATTCATAGTTTATTCATATTTATTCATAGTTTATTCATATTTATTTATAGTTTATTCATATTTATTCATAGTTTATTCATATTTATTCATAGTTTATTCATATTTATTCATAGTTTATTCATATTTATTTATAGTTTATTCATATTTATTCATAGTTTATTCATATTTATTCATAGTTTATTCATATTTATTTAGAGTTTATTCATATTTATTCATAGTTTATTCATATTTATTTATAGTTTATTCATAGTTTATTCATATTTATTTATAGTTTATTCATATTTATTCATAGTTTATTCATATTTATTCATAGTTTATTCATATTTATTCATAGTTTATTCATATTTATTCATAGTTTATTCATATTTATTTATAGTTTATTCATATTTATTTATAGTTTATTCATATTTATTCATAGTTTATTCATATTTATTCATAGTTTATTCATATTTATTCATAGTTTATTCATATTTATTCATAGTTTATTCATATTTATTTATAGTTTATTCATATTTATTTATAGTTTATTCATATTTATTTATAGTTTATTCATATTTATTCATAGTTTATTCATATTTATTCATAGTTTATTCATATTTATTTATAGTTTATTCATATCATGTCAAATGCATAGTAGTAGTTTATGCAACGATTGTATGATTAAGGAATTTAAGCTACTAGTCAGATATAAGTTATAACATGGAATAGAGATGTTCTAGATATCTCACGAGTGGCTTAAGTTTTATTATCAGTTTTATTATCATAAAACTGAATCCTCTAAACCTGTTCCTAAACCCGCCCCTAAACCCGCCCCTAAACCAGCCCCTAAACCCGCTCCTTCAGAGCAATTTCGATCATTACAAGAAGAGCGTCGTAGGGCATTTAGCCGTCCCACTACTTGCCCTGAAATGCTTACTAGGGGAACTAAAAAAGGATCAGCTTGTGGGAGGAAATGTGTTAAAAACGAAAGTTTTTGCCGTGTAAATGTCGTAAAACATCTTTCTGGACCACAACTGACAGAAACCCCCACCGTTGAAGACGATCCTGAAATAATATCCGTTAGGGGAGAGAGGCTTAAGAAAGGTTTGAAATATTTTTTTCTAAGTGTTGTTGACCACCAACACATTTTGGCAAAATGTAACGGCTTAAAATATAAAATTAGAGTTTGTGAGAATTTGTGTAAAGAGAAGAGATTTAACAATTTAGATTCTCAAGACTTTCTCCTCAGGGATAAAAAGGATCGTATTACAAGGTGGGGGCGTAAACAGTAAATTCACTTAGTTTTTTTCCAAATTGTTGCTTAAAAAATAATGGGGGAGAAACACAATGCGTTATAGCGTTGTGTTTCTCCCCCATTATTTTTTAACACTCTAAGTCTCGTGACCTACTTTCATGTGAGTAGTGAGTAAAGGAGGGTTCTGTGTCTGTACCCATTCCTTCGGGTCAATGACCGGACCGGAAAGGTCAATGACCCCCCCCCCCCCCGAATAAATGGAGGCCCCCCCTTCCCCCACCACTCCTTCCCCCACCACTCCTTCCCCTACTACTCCTTCCCCTACCACTTCTCCGGGTGAATGGCCGGTCATGACCGGTTGTCTACCTACATCTAACCGTTACACTCGCTACTCCAGAGTCTTCATTCCAATTCGAGAGGCCACCGCCGCAATATGCCTACTCTATTAGAATTATGTTTGCGACAGATAGTTTCAAATATAGTGTTGATGGAACTTGCATTAAACGATGCAAACCTTCCAACAACACTACGTCAAGCAGTGTATTCTTTTTATAAAGAAAATTTTGGAATTCTTCATTGCTTGCGGTATATATTTATTGATGGAACAGTTATGTGTTCATATTGCGGTGTGGCTGCACTCGTAAATGTGGAGGGACAAGTGGACTTTAGACTTCAAGGTGGAATATATGAAGATAACTATTACTTGTCATACAAGTTCATAGTTCTACAGGAAAAATGCGATATTTACGCATTTAACTTGTACGAGTTTATACACGCAGATCCTACAGAAATTGATTTGCAAAACAATCCTGGAGTCCCTTATGTGACTTACGCTCCATAGAGGTCCACCAAACCCACCAAACGGCCCTTTTCAGGGCCACCTAAGACTTGAATTTAGGGATGTAAGCTATTTAGCTTACATGCAACTTAGCAGAAATAAGTTCTGCTACGCGGCTAGTTTGATCCGTGTAGTAGTAAGCAAAGGAGGGTTCTGTGTCCGTCCCCACTCCTTAGGGTGAATGACCGGACCCGAAAGGTCAATGACCC